>JAFFZT010000107.1:0-40750 GCA_019804595.1 Bruguiera parviflora | reverse complement strand
AGGACTGAAATAAGATTTTGAAAAACCTATGGATACCAGAAAATATGATCCTTGTTTTCTATGCGTGGATAAGTGAAGATTATAAACGAGAAAGTTTGGTACAACCTAAAATATTATATATATATATATATATATATATATATATATAACTCAAGTTGAGAAAAAACTCAAATTTTAATGAATTTTAATAAATTTAAAAATAAAAAAAATAAAAAAAGGTTTTCCAAATTTCTCTATTATTTTATTAAAAAAGAAACTATTTGCCAAATTCACATATTTTTTAAAAAATATATATATATATTCTCAAGTTCATTTTTAATTTCTTTAAAGAGAAAAAAACTCATAAAATTTTCTTTTTAATTTTTTAAACTAAACATAAAGGTAAATTACTTATAATTTAAGTCCCTTGAAAGGGAAAGAAAAAGAAGAAAAAAAATATTTCTAAATTTTTATTTTTATTTTAAAAAATAATTTTCTAAATGTACATATTTTTTCTTAAAAAAATAAAAAAAATACTCTAAATCTTTCTTTTTTTCTTAAAAAAATTATAAATTAAGTTCATTTTTATTCTTCTCTTTTTTGTTAAAAAAGGAAAAAAAAAACTCTCTCCATCTTATGTTTATTTTTTTAAGATAAGAAAATAAAAAGAAAAAATAGTCATAACATATATGATTGATATATTATTTATAATAATAAGATAATTAAAGACAATCTCAGCTTTAATATAACTCATATTAATACTTCTTAATAAATATCGTAGGTATTGCGTGGCTTAGGCGTGAATCCCAGTCTTTGTTATAATGATACGATGCCATGGATGGACCAAAAGTAAAATAATAAATAAATGAAACCTAGTTTTGGTTAACAGATAAAAAATTTCCCATCAAAACCCAATTTGTAAGTTTTTTTTTTTTTTTTGGCTTTTCCACTCGGATAAACTTTCGCGCGTAAGCAATGACGTTGTTTCTTTTCTTTTTATGTGTTTTTCAACTTTCGTAATTGATTCGTCTGTGTAAATTGTAATTAATGAATTACTTTGTTGTAAAAATGCATCGAATTGAGGTACAATAACATATTATTTATCAATTCAATTCTGCAGGAATTAGTTTAAAGATACACGTATCAGTTGTAAGCATGGTACAACTCAAACTACTAAATTAAATCCAAATTTCATTTGGATTTACAAATAAGACTTGCAGCCATTAAATTACCGCTTATCAAAACTTTTTTTGGGCGACAATTATTACATATTAACGTCAAAATTATAATATACTGAGGTATTGTTTGCAAATTTGATTATCTTGAAATTGAGAATCGTATTTATTTATTTATTTATTTATTTTCGTAACATAAATAAATGTGTGCTCTCCGATTCTTATATGCCACACACCGAGCCCAAATTCCAGGCAGATGGCGTTTCTCCTTGCACTCTGAAGAGTAAAGAATATGCTTAGAAGTCACTGACCTGACAATGTTGCATAAACACAACTTGAGCGACTGTAACTTGGTTGTTATCATGTGTTGAATCTTTCAAAGTTCATTCTTGCATAGAAATCAATAATCTTTGTGCTCATATAAGATGGTTTAAACTACCATCATACCTAAAACTTTACCAGTAACGTGCATTAACCATATATCTCTTATAATTTCCGTTGGTGTGCAAGTCAATTATAAGCTATTACATCGGTCAATTATACAAGTGAGCCTGTGGAATAGATGCAAAGAGAGAAATGAAAGTACCAGCCACCCTCTTAGATTATTGGTTGACGAGATTATTTGTTGCAGGCAAAACACCAAGATTGACATATTGCCATGCGGCAAAGATTCATGCAACTGGAGCCCTGCAGCAAACATTGAAGACATCGTCTAGAGGGGCATGATCACCTGTTCCTTCGTCTTTTCTGGCGTATAACAACTCTTTCCCTTTGAAGACAAGCATCCCTCCCTAAGAACAACATGTGCAACCAAAACTTAATTCGACCATATAAAGGACACATAGGGCCAAAATTCAAGATTTCAAGATGTTAGCAAGCAATAGAAAAAAAAATGCCACTAAAAAATGGTAGTAAAACTATCTATTTTTGGTTTCTGGTTTCTAGTTATATATTTGACTTTTTTATTTTTTGATCTGGTTGGGCTGGATAGAAGAAGTTAATTATAAGTGAAGTTTGGGATTCAAACTCTAAATATCACCCCAAGTTTGAATAATTCTTAACAGAAACCAAGTTTGTTGTTACTTCTAGACTCATTGATCAAATGAGTCAGAGCTCAAATATGCTCAAGCTTTTCTTTGTCGAAGACAAGTTTGAAAGCTTGAAATAACTGGAAGTATATATTTATAAAACAAATTATGGATTACTTCTAGTTTCTAAATATATTTTGTAACATAAATATTTTAAAAGATTTTTCTAGGACAACAAGTTTGTATCGTGTACTGGACCGTGGCCTACATCATTGCTTCATACAATGCTGTCAAATGAATCGAGCTCAAGCCTGAACAAAGACCAACATTTTGGATTAGACTAAGCTTAGTATAAGATCTCCACTCTACTTTGACCAACCAACAGAAGGTCAAAGTTGACAACCATATATACATTTAGTTTTCCAACAAGAATGAGAAAACAACCTGTTGCAATACACTGCTTCTATCATCTGGGGTTGCTTGAATTGTGTAGTTCTGTCCAGCTTTTCTCAAGGAATCAATTCTGGAGAACACTCTGGCCTGTCAGGGCACATGGAGGTAATATACTCGTTAAGATTGGAAAGTTATTAAAAAGCATCTGCAGAAAGCAGGAAAGAGGAGGGAAATGAGGTCTACACTGGCTGGATTAAAGAATGTTCGTCCAAGCCCATAATATAAACCCAAGATATCATAAGCCTGAAAAAAAAAAAAAATTAGGCATCCTTCGGTGCCTGCCATCATAATATTAAAGTGTATTAACAAAATCAGCACACTTACTAAGCAAATAGATTACCTTTCGGTCAGGATCGGCATAAAGGCATTCCATTGGAAAGGGTAACTGATTAATGACCACAAATCATCAGCAACAAATTAATGAGCTACAAATGTAAATCTATTAGAGAGAAAGACACAACGAAGGTAATAGGTTGAGATGATGACACTGTACACTTGAAACTTCAAAAGGAATTGCTTTCTGATGCATGATGATGTATGTTGCAGCAGCGCAATGTTGAGAGCCTTGTCTTATCATGCAACTGAAGGATTAATAGTCTCCAATACATACATGAATGCAACAAGCTATAACTTTAGCAAATGTTACAATCAAATGCACTTCGCAGAAAATGAGACTTTTGACACCTTGTTTTCCCATGTAGATGCTTTAACAATCAGATTATGGTTATTCCACCATCAAAGGTGTGTTCGTAATGCATACAAGAGACTCCCACGCTACGAGGCATGCGGAATAGTTAGATGTACGCAGCAGTCCTACTGTGATGCATGGAAAAACAGATTATCATTCCTAAACAATCCGATGGAGCATGGAAGAGCCAGAAATTGTACCCGTTCCGCGAGGATGCGGGCTTTATCAGGGGTACCAACACCAACAGCAATCAGTTTAACACCAGCTGAGTCAAATTTCACTTTTGATTCTTTTAGCGCAGAAGCAAGCTCCCAACTTAGCCAAAAAAACACACAAAACAATAGCCTATCAATCAGCAGCTGTTAGAGTACTTTTTCTATGAAGCATTACCGTTGAGTGAGCACATTATTTTCATACCAGCAGATGCAGCCAAAGTGCCTCAGAAGTGCAACAACAGCTATTCCCTGCATCGTAAACGAACGAATTAAAGAAAAAATGGCAACGCCGCACGAATAATCAAAGAAAGATCGGGGGTACCCCAAGCGCTAGACCTCGCTTTGGTCCCAAAGGTCCTTAAACTGGACAGGCTGGCCGGCGGCGGTGAAAATTCGAACATCGCCGAGTAAGTCGCCGGAATTTGGGGCAAAATTGGAAGCAGAGGCTGCCGACACGAGGTGCGACCTACCGACGGACAGACCCAGCCCCGTGCTGCTGCAACTGCTAGTCGGCGTCGTTGTTCTCCGGAAGAAGACCGCTGAAGGTAGTTGGAAAGGGAATTTAGAGGATCTTGTTGAAGGAGAAAGTGAAAGGACGGGCATGGATTGCACGGACTTCGCACATGTCGCCATGGTAACCACCGATGTGTTTGGCTGCGAGGCGCCACCAGCCAAACGGCCAAGATATTCGAGCAGTTGCCAGGGCCGTCCACGAAACCGTAAAAGCGATAACAGAACCGAAAATTTTCAATTATTAAAAAAAAATAATAATAATAATAATAAATAAATAAATTTTATATAGTTTCTTCAAATTGAAATTTTGATTAATTAATTGTATCCTAGCTAATCGAAAATTTTGGTTTGATAATACTTAATTGAAATTAAATAAAAACTTAAAATTTTAATTTAATTACAATAATATATTTTTTTTCAACTTTAGTTTAAATTTTAATTAAAAATTTACTTGTTCAAGACTATATCTCTTTATAATTAGCATTTTTTTAAATTTACATTTTCTTTAAATACTGGATAATAAACACCAACTCTTAAATATATCTTAATTTATTTATTATTTTATATTTTAATTATGATTAATAATTAATAAAATAAAATAAAAATATTTTTAAAAATTAATGTTATCTATTATTGTAAATAGTATAATAATTATTTAAAATATTATGTTCTTGTTTGACTCTAAGACTTAATTCTTTTTAGATATATTTACTGCATATTCTTTTTTATATAATAATAAAAAAATTAAAATGACTGAAAGTAATAAAAAATAAAAAATAAAAAAAAATTGAAAAGAAAGTATTACGAAAATTAATTAAAAATATCACATAAAATTATTAATAATTTAATTATTTTTATTAAAAATTGATTAAATATAAAATTTAGAAAATAATATACTTAAATAAAAATTAAAAAATTAGTAATAAAATTTTATAAAAATTTAAAATCAAATTTTCTTTGTCTCCTAGAAATATATATGGCAGCAGCATGTTTGAGTTAGTGGTGACAGGTGAGGGTGTTTGGGACTGTCCTTGGCTACTCCCCCAGTTTCAAAACACACACACGCACGCACGCACAGGCTCTCTCTCTCTCTCTCTCTCTCTCTCTCTCTCTCCAATTATTTTTTGCGTCTCAAAGCTCAAGAATTCCTTAAAGACAAATCTTCTTAACATAATTCAAAACCCACCTTTAAATGCGCCTCTCTTTCCCTTTCTCCCTTTTGACCTCCTTCAGCTCGCGAAAGTTTTCAACCTTCACTTTCTTTTTGCTTGCACACGCGGCATGTACAGACTTCGTAGTTTGTTCTTTATTTGTCTCCAACATGGATTTTGAGGTTCTGGGTTCAAATGGTTTTGTGGGTTCTGAAAATGGTGGAGCTCCTGATACCAAAACGATGATTTTCGGATCTGGTTTGGCTAAGCACGAGCGGTCATCTGGGTCTGCTCAAGATGACTGGAGGAGCCTAAAGATGACTAGGACTGACGATGTTGCTGCCCCCAAGACAATGCCGTTGCACCAAGTTGCTCCTTTGTTGAGATCTAACTCTTTTGCCTCTGGCGATACTCGTCAACAAGAGTACATGCTCAGCTTCTCTACACTCCAGCCAGATGCTGCTTCATTTCTCAGTAAAAATAGTGGATTGACGGAGAGAAGCACTCAAAACCACCCTGGATTGCCTTACTATCAGCCGAAACCCTCTGCTTATGCTAGGAGTTCAGGTACGCCAATTTCTCATGTGTTCGGTTCTGTTTTGGACAAAGATTGTAAATGGTTTTGTCTGGTACTTGGTTTTGCGAAATGTTTAAGGTGCATTCTTGTCCATCATGTCGTTGAACCGGTGAGGGTCAAATCGTCGGGATAAAGGAAAGTTTTTTTAGTTTTGGAGAAGGCAAATGTTGGTCTCATTTCAGTTCTAATAACTGAGCCAGATGTTTCTGCTTCGGATATGATAAAAAATTAAGTGTTTAAGAGTATTAGAAATAAAAGAGGAAAGGAGCATGGGAAAATCAGTAACACTAAGCATATAGAGCTTCTTTCACGTTTTCTGCTCTTTTTGTTGGTTATATTTCATTGGAAGGTGAGACAAATGTATGATTTATTTAGCTACTGTAGATGTTACAGGTAAGAAATTTTGTATCTGAAATTGCAGGTTATGGCGGTGGAAGCTTGAATGGAAACCTGCATGTACCTTTTACTGGGGTTACGGGGTCATTTACTCCATCTCAATGGATGGAGCTAGAACATCAGGCCTTGATCTATAAGTATATTGCTGACAATGTGCCCGTGCCCTCCAACTTGCTCATCCCTTTCAAAAAGCCCCTGTATGCATATGGCTTGGCTGGCTCCTCTACTGGATCCTTTCCTGCCAATCCATGTAAAGTTCATGTATTCCTTTGAATTAAACATTTGCTAGACAGACAATATACCTTTCTGTGGTAAATGGAAATCTCAGTACTCCTGTATTTTTTTGATGTGAGGAATCCATTAGCACTCTCCTGTATTTTGTACTTCGTATTTTTCTTTCTATAGGGTTCTCTCTTTAGGGGTGATGCTTCCCTGAACTTTCATGTTTGATATTTTGGTTGAAATTTCATTATCACTTAGTTGTTTGTCTGGCTTTATGCATACTTATGTTATCATGTGTTGCTTTCAACTGTTTAAATGGATTCCATTTCTGTTATAACAATCACCCTGGATGTTTCCCACATATTTATAATATCTTCAGTGTGTGATCTGGCAATTCTTTACTAATCAGAGTTGCCCGATTCCATTACATGCACAACAATCAGAAGTGGTTCTTTTGGGGATAAAGTGACAATAACAAAAAAATGATCTGTTTATTTTCCCCACATTTGGCTGATTTGTCTTCTCTTTTCTTCTTCTCCTGTTTTGTATGTGCAGTAGGTTGGGCTAGTTTTTCTTTGGGCTACTCTGGCAACAGTAGTGATCTGGAGCCTAAAAGGTGCCGTCGAACTGATGGAAAGAAATGGCGGTGCTCAAGGGATGCTGTTGCTGACCAGAAATACTGTGAAAGGCACCTAAACAGGGGCCGCCATCGTTCAAGAAAGCCTGTGGAAGGCCAGACTGGCCATGCTGCCACCGGGACTACCAATTCAAAGGTGGTGCCGATGACTACCTCTATGTCAACATTGGTTACAACCAGTGGTGGTGCCTCAAAAAGCCTAGCAATTTTGCACCAGCAATTCAAGAATTCGCAGCCTGCTGCACCCCATTCTTCTGCTGATGCCTTTGTCAACAGGTGATTAAAATTATATTTTGGTGCATTTGAGATTCTGATTTCTCTCTTATCTACTTCTCACCACTAAATTTTAAGTGTTGAAAGATGATATTGGACATGAGGTTACATAGCTATGCTCCCTTTTGCTTTTACTTTCCTGTAAAATTTAGCCCATAATTTCCTCTTTACTTTGGTGACAATGACTAGTCTTAGTAGTTGAGACTTTGAGATTCCTTTTAATTATACATCATTGTATGTGCCTTGTTGGCTATTGGCAAATTGTTTGGATGATTGGCTTAAGGCCCTGTGATGGTTAAATTTGCGTTACCTACATGTGTTATCTATTGCTCTTTGAGCTTTGCTTTCATCATTGTTGTTTCCTACATCATGATATGCTTTGGTAGGCTAATTCTGAGCAAAGGGAATGACATTGGCAGAGAACAAGATCTACAAGGCAAATCTATGGTGTCTTCTACCCTCAACCTAAAATCTGATGGGTCTACTCTCACCATTCCTAAACAAGATATCCGAGCTGAAGGATGCTCACCACCAGAGTTAGGACTTATTTCATTTGATTCCCTTGTTAATCCTCCACTGAGGGTTTCTTGCATAAGCTCTAAAAGTTATGAGACTATTCTGAACCACAATGATCCAAAAACCCAAGACCAAGATCCCACTCACCAATTCACTGATGACTGCCCAAAGGACCAGGGTAATCACTCACTCATTAGCTGGCCCGAAGAACTCAAGTCTGACAGCACCCAACTCTCCATGTCAATCCCAATGGTCTCTGCTGACTTCTTGTCATCATCTTCATCATCACCAACACGAGAGAAATGTGTCCTCTCACCATTAAGGTTATCTCGCAAGGTTGACCCCATCCAAATGGGTTTAGGGGCAAGAGGTGACCATAGTGAATTGAGCCAAAAGCTAACCAACTGGATGCCTATCTCTTGGGGAACATCAATGGGCAATCCTTTAGGAGAGGTATTAAGTGCAAGTACTGGCAGCGTGGGTAGCTGGAAGAACTCATCAGCTCTTAACCTCTCGACTGAAGGGTGGGATGACGGCCCACAGTTGGGATCTTCTCCCACTGGTGTCTTGCAGAAAGCTACTTTTGTTTCTCTTTCGAATAGCAGTTCCAGCAGCACAAGAACCGAGAGCAAGAACAACAATGGCTAGCCTCCGCGCTGATGTTCTTTGTTCGACAATTGCAAGCTCCTTGGCCATTCCATATCTTTGAGCCGTAAACATGGAATGTTATGTTTGAACCGAAGAAAAGTTTTACAGCTTATTTATCTGACTAATTTGTTTCTCATGTGTCTCTGTGTTTTCATGTCTTATTTGAAATTGAAGAATGTCAATACTTAAATGAGCAGTTTCCAATTCAATAGGGACTGCCCATTTTCGTTTCGTATGATCTTAAATTATATAGTTGGTGAATCGGAAGTAGCTTCCGCTTTGTTTGTGTCAGACCTCGGTTTCCCTGATATGGTGTGATGTAGCAATTCCGTGGGACTCACCGGGCACGATTAGCTGGGAACTGCCCATCTGGCAAAAATATTCCGTGGACGCGAGTTTTGATCTGGGTCTAGCAAAAATGTAAACATGATTGTTGGCTCTGTATATTTATGGTCTAATTTCTATATAATCGACGATCTGGATTCACATCACTCTCGTTTCGAAAGTCCACATTCGCGTAAATAAAGCCCATATAATCGAGACTAAAAAAAAAACGATTAGACGGAGAGGATACAGGGCTGATAGATTATCCAGAGGCACTTCGAAAACGGTGGGGACAGGACAGACAATGATGAAGGTGAAACGTCCCGAAGATGCATTATGATCATTTAAAATATCACAGTATCAGATTCGGATGAGAGTTCCCTGGACTCTGGACGTGAGGCACTGTTGTTGCCTGGCCTGGCCTGGCCATCCAGTAGAGCCCCTCATCTCCAAGCCTGCCTTTTTCGCAGAGTTAATCGGCCAGTGGGCTCAGTCTGGTCTAGCCACTAACATTAGGTGCACTACTTTGGTCCCAACCCCTGACCCTAGGTCGACATCAAACGTTTTGTTCTTTAGTTTAGTTTAGTTTTTTTTTAAATTTTATTTTATATATTTCTAGGCTCGGAACATGCGACCCATTCTAGTACGAATTTGTTGAGATCAATGATGTCAGAAACCAGAGGATTTATAAAGTCTAATTAGTTCATCTAGTTAGATTGAAGTTGAGCTGATATTTAATATAAATATATGTTTATTTTTATTAATTAAAAATTATAAAAAATAACAATTATATGTAATATATTTAGTTATAAATCATTTTCAATGGTTCAAATTTAAAGGTTACGGGTCTATGAGATGTTAGCTTAATAACTAAATTATAAGTTTAAATAAAAGTTATTAGTGTTTGAATAAAATTTTGGATTCAAATTATGAGTTAGATCTGAATGGTGGCAAAAGCTCTTTGTCTAATAAATCATCATCCCAATTCCTCGTCGAGAGCAAGTAGTTCAAGGTGTAAATGTATGAGTTAAATTAGATTTAAATTGAGTTATTTTAAATTTTAAATTACTTAAATTTTTGATATTTTGAATCATAAGTTCATTAAATTTTAGGTTTATTAAATTTCAAATGATTCAAGTTTTGAGTATTTCAAATTATAAACTTATTGAGTTATAAGTTTATCAAATTTTAAGTTTATTGAATTTAAATTATATGAGTTTTAAATATTTAAAATTTTAGATTATTGAATTTTAAATTTAACATGTTTTAAATATTTTAACTTTTAAACTTTTTAAATTTTAAATTTGAGTTATTTAAAATTTTAAATTATTTTATATTTATATTTTTTAAATTTGAGATTAATTGATTTTAAATTAATTAAATTCAAATTATTTCAAATTTAAATCACTTAAATTTTAAATTATTTTAATTTAAAATATTTTATTAATTTTTTAATCAATATAAACTAAATTAAATTATTCTTTGCGACCTCTACAAGCACCTTAATAATATGCTTGATTCATGACCGAAACTCCCCAACATCCTGGGAACTATTACTTTGACAAGATCTTTGCTCTCAGATCAGAGAGAGTCAACTAATTGCAGAGACATTTTATACGGAATCTTGTGTTAAAGACCAGCGCGAAGTGAGGGGGTCGCTGGAAAAGACAGTCTAACAAGCTACTGATGCCTTTCTGTGGTCGGGGCATTCAAAGTTCCAGCGCAATTGAAGCTCATAAAACAGAACCTCCTGACCTGGCTTGCCAAATGATTAAGATAAACTTCACTGCGTGTCAACCAACCATCAAATCCTACCACAAAGTCTGGACTTTTGGCAAGCATCGGCATACTAAGGTGGCACCATCGCAAGGTGTTTGTACACACTGTAACTTGGAATGCAATGCAATTGACCACTTCAGCTCCGAAATGCATCTGGTCCGGGCTAAATGTACAATGACTCAAGCATGGATCTTTTGACCTGTCATGAAGATTCGGTGTACCCAGTAGCGAAGGATAGCATTCGCCGTACCCGTACGAGGTATGAGGGGCTATAATGGCAAAGGACACAATTGACAGTCAAATCGCAATTGTCGATAATTTGTAAGGCTGGAATTGGTTTTGTAATAAGGTGATTGATTCCGAAAAATTCGAAATCGTACACTTATAGTGGAATAACCTCCCTGTTATACTATTCATCTTTCCTATTGTCGCTACATACACTTGAAAAATTTTCACGGACCACATTCAAGGTGAGAACAAGCCGACAGGGCATTCTCCAAAAGATTTCATTATAAGATGAAAAGTATTTCTCAAATGGAACAAAAGAAAAAAGAAAAAGTAAAACGAAAACAAGAAACTCAGCATAATGTGACGTGCAAACTTTGACTAATAGCTGCGCAGATTAGTACATACAAAATTTAATTCCGTGAGAATAAACTCATGGGTTTTTCTATTTGTCAAGAAAATGAAAGATTAGGGATGGGGTTTCACAAATCTAGTAAGAAGATGAGCCGCTGCATTAAACACGTGGAAGAGTAAATTTTATAATAACTAATAAAAATTACCGAATACTTTCAAACCAGACTAAAAACCATGTAAGGACAGGTGTACTCATAATTTCTACTTTCTAGTTCCTACCCATTTTGTTAGGACTAGAGTAGAATATTACGCTACCCAAATGATGATAATCCATATCCAAGTCGTTGAATCCTCTGTGTTTCCGATTTTATTGCTCAATCATTCTACTTTCTTCCGCTTGCTTCCCAAAGGTAGCTTTCGCGATAGCCATCATATGTAATGTATAAATATAGTTGAGTGGTAGCATTCATTGCCTACATTTCTGAATTCTCCTCGCACAAGTTATGCAAAAGATTCGTATCACGTATATGCATAAAAAATACAGATAGTTCCTTTTCAAGACATTATTTTTAATGTTGATGGCCTTAGACTTCACATGTTAATTGTTGCCTAATTGTACCATAAGCCAGAAAAGAGTTGACGTTTTTTTTTTTTTTAACATTCTCCATTATAATCAAATGGATTGCTTATGAGTTTCGACAATTCGAACCTATAATATAGATGAACAAGTACCGAAATGAATGCAAGGCTCTGAAAAATTCTATATAATAAACCAAGATGAGATAGCTGGAGAATAAAATGTAATGGTGTGTAAAGTATTAGAACCTATACCACGCATTCCGGAATAAAACACGTCAAAGTCACGAATACAGTCTCATCCTCCTTAATTATCAATTAATCAATCACATTCACATCCAGTCCATTTGCACCTACCAATGATAACCATAATTATATTACATTCATCGTCCACCAGCCAAATTACGAACAATATATATAAGCTGTGGAAACTATCTCCTCCCCCAATTCATGGCCACACACACACACACACACACACACACACACACACACACACTATAATCTAATCTTCTTTAATTTCATTCTAATTGATCATCATCTCCTTCCTCGAACTATTTCTAAAAGTTCAACTAACTTCCCTTTCACGTTTCACTTGCTTGCCCCTGTGGTTTCATTTCGGTTAGAAAGTGTAGAACGCATGAAAATAGCCCCTTAACACCCTCAGCATACAAAGAGCTAGCAGCGTCTTCCTAGGTACCGTTTATCTCAATAGCCAAAAAAAAAAAAAAAAAAAACAAAGAAAGAAAAGAAAAATGAGCCTTAGAAAGGTTTCTTCGCAGGGAAGCCTACCCTTCTCTTGGGAGGACTCACCTGGGGTGTCTAAAATCATAGACCAAGGTTACCTTTTAGATCATGGAAGATCACAGATTGGAGTTGTTCCATCATCTCCGTCTTCGCCAAAATCGTTGCATCATAGCTTGGAATCGGCTTCCAAAGACATAAAGATTCCTCTTCCTCCATGTCCAAATTTGCAGCCTCCTCGGAGAAGTACTTCCCTCAAAGGGTTGAGGTGGTGGCAAGATGACCCTTTCTTTGTAGCTTACATGGAGTGTACAAAGAATGAGAAAAAGGGGGCTAAAGTGTCTGTTGAAAGCAAGAAAAGTGTGGGGACTAGAGTGAGGAAGACCAAGCTTATTTTTTCATGCAAGAATTCATGTGACGTTAAAGAAAATAATTTGGTAAGGCTGTCTAAGAATCTCCCCTCTATTCCTACCAATAGGGTTCGAGGAAGATATGTAGATAATTATAGGCATTCTCTTTTTTAGATCAAAATTGTTTGACTTGTTAGACAATAGATACCTAATCCCTTCCTATTTATTTATTTATTTACTTTTTAAATTGAAACATTTGTGTGATGCTCAATTCTCTGAAGCAAGAATATTCAATGATTATCGAGCTGTCTCATTGGCTGGCTATATGTTTGCTGGCTCAGTTCCGTTCAGATTCTAAGAAAAAGAACAGTTCGGGGGTTTTGCTTGCTCAGTTCAGATTTTTCTTTGTATTTAGTTTTTTTTTTTTCTTCTTCTTTCTCTTGGTTTTTGATAAGTAAATGTAATGGTCTTTGCACTTTGATCACTTTTGGATTAGTTCCTAATTTTCCATTTAACTCTATTTGTTTGTTCTGTAAGCTTTATCTAAATTGATAGAGGGTTTTTAATCCAAATAACTTGTCCAAGCTTCTTATTGGGTAATTCGCCAGAATCAAGATCAAGTCATCGATATATCTTTATGTTCAAGCTCAATCTAAGGTTTGTTGGGCCCAAAAGCATGTCCCGTGTATGTCTACGGTGATCATTAAACAGGAGAGAGATAAGAAACCGTTTTCAAGATCACCCTTTAGATGGAAGATCGCGCATTGGAGTTGTTCCATTATCATCACCATTTTCCCCAAAATCGCTGCCCATAGCTTGGAATCGTCTTCCAAGTACACAAGGATTTCTCTTCCCCCATGTCCAAATCTGCAGCCTCCTCAGAGAAGCACTTCCCTCATTTAACTCAACTCGTTTGTTAAGCTCTATCTAAGTCGATAAAAGTTCTTAAATAAAAAAAAATGAATAAAATTCATTTACGAATACCGACGATCATATCTTGTCAAAACTTATAATTAGGCAACTTCGCCACAATCAAAATTAAGTCATCCACATATCTTCATGTCCAAGCTCAAACTGTGGTTAGTTGGGCCTAGAAGCCTGTCCCGTGTGTTCGGTGATCAGTCAACCACTCTGACCCATATTGCTTCAGATGGCCTTGCTAGGCTTTGTTGGGAGCGACTAGACAAGAATCAATTCCCACAAGTCAATTCTTCTCTCTATCTTTACAACTAAACTAAATAGATAATAATCAGTAATCTATGACAACAAATGGTAAATAACAATGCACATAAAATGCATGAAAGTTTACAAGGAAAACTCATTAGTTGGAATGTGAGGATATACTTTTTGAGATCAAAAATTAAGTAATCTTTCAGTATTAACAATAATAGACTTACAACTAATTTTTTTTTTTATAGTTAAAATACTTAGAGACCATTATAATAATATTGTTTTCGAGGATAAGTACTTTTTGATTAATAACAATTTTACTATTAAGTTGAAATCACAAGAAGAAAAATATCACAGATTAAATTGCATATGTTGCCGTCAAGAAAATAATTCTATTTAAACTAAAACTTGTATTATTGGAATCAACACCCTTTAATTGCAGGAGTATCGAATATTAAAACCATGCCCAAATATTCGGTAAATGTCTGGAAGACATTCTTTTTCTCTTCATTCGTGTCGCCCTCGTCTACTAAGTTTCTCTTTCTTTTCTTTCTGATCGTTGCACGTTGCCTAGGCCAACAATTGGCCCCTCTGAGGGTGATCCTTCAAGTGCTTCTCAGCCATTAGCCAAATTAACTGGGTCTCTCTGTTTTTTCTTTTCTTTTTTTTTTTATATGTTATTAGATCTGAATGATTTTTAGTTCTCCAATTACAATTGGAGGGCCCGACAAAACAAGTTTCGAGGCATTAAAAAAGAAAAAGAAAAAGAAAATTTTGGTTTAAAATTTTTGTAAATTTTAATAATTAAGTTCTTTTTAAAAAAAATTATTTGATTTTTATAATTTTTAAATTTATTTTAAATCAATTTTTGTGAATAAAAAGTTGTTAAATTCCGAATAATTTTTATTTGGTCAATATATAATTTTTAATAATTTTGAAAATTTTTGATTAAAAAAAATTGATTTGAAATAAATTTAAAAAATTGCATAATTTAAATAAAAATTAATAATCTAATTCACAATTTTATAAAAATGTAGAAATAATTTTTTTCATATGGCACGGGCAACCTCTCTCTCCCTCTCTCTCTCTCTCTAGTTTTCATCGATCCAATCAATCACAGCGTATTGAAAGCCCAGTTTGCCTACTCAATGGTGCTCAAAATAGAGAAACACCGCCGAGTCTCACTGCCGCAAAGCCAGCCAATCAAGTCAGCTAGTAATAATAGGCATAAGTGCACACTTAAATATTTGGCTAAACTTGCTCCGCTGGGCATACGGAGAATAACAAAGCTTTCTCGCGAGTGTGCGTATTCAATTTTAAGTTCTGCAATAAATTTACGGGACGCTGCAAAAAAGTAGCTCAAATTTTGTCCGCTTTTGATTCATGTTTTTCTAAACCACAATTCGGACGCTTGTTGTATCCCTTGAAAATAATCAATAATGTGAACGTGAGACGACATTACTGATTGGAAAATTGTGTGCGACATTGGCTAGATACTAAATCTGATTAGCGACGGAGAAAAGTAATGGGGTACTGTTGCTCAAAACTTCAAAGAAGATCAATGGTGGCAAAATAAAGCTTACGCGTGACAAGTGGGCGGAGTAGAAGGATCTAACTTTAGTTGGCCTGGGGCCAAACACAAACGTTTTTGGTTCCCTTGTCATATCAACTGCCAGAAACGTGACGAAAATAGTTGTGGGCAATTGTATTTGCTCCTCCAAAGTAGTTATGATAATTTTATGACGCATACCTACTTGTGGATTGCTGAAGAGTGCTTCTTCAGAGCCTCAATCGTGACTTTCAGTGGTGTTTGATACGGGTATTAATCAGATTTCCAATGCACATCCGCAACTAGGATCAAACTGTGCGTCTATATTATATCATTATAATTGTTGAGTGGACACTCGTATTTGTTATTAGTACTTATAATTACGAATAAAAGACTATATATATATATATATATATATATATATATATATAACTAATAATTATAATAATAAGTATAAATATATTATTGAGGAGAGATCAAATTGACCGCATTTATATAAATTTACGGCAATACAGATGCACTCCCTACTGGCTCTAGCAATCCAGCCAATGCAGAGTAGAGGTTACAAGAGGGGGAGCAATATAATTTCTTTGCTTAAAGCGACAGCAAAATTCCGGACGTCCGGCACCCATAAAAGAACGAGATTTTTTTTTTTTTTTTGGTTGTTCTTGACCAAAAGAAAAAAAAAGAATGAGATTTTAGGCACTAAATTAGTATATGATTACGAATTAAATGTGGACACATGATAACACTCTACAACAATAAGATGATATCGTTCTAGCGTATAAGACTTAAAATTGGGATCCTGTGGTAAAAATCACTAGTCCTAACAAAAGCTTACGGGCTTCTTTATTGAAAACTTTTGATGACAACTGCCATAAACAATAGAATTAACATCTGTGATATCGACGCCGATGGCGCGTCTTATTAACTTAATCATAAAGGCGAGGAATATCCATAGCACCTTAGCTTGATGTCCTCTTTTAATTGCGCATAAAAAATTATTGATGATTAATCGCCAAGAAAGAAAACAAAAGCTTACGAATGAGAAATAATCTGGGATTATTTATTATTACCTCACTTGGTTCTTTTGTTAAAAGAAGATCAAAATTGGGAGTGACGAAGGCAAACCCTCTTTTGTAATGGCGTGATCGGATTACTTTTCTTCAATATATATATATATATATATATATCTTCTTCATGATTTTTAGGCTTCATGCTATCATATGCCAAAAGCATAAGTCAGTATTTAATTTTTTTTTTAATATATGTAGCACTAAAGCTGTCTGCTTTAATTGATCCAAATCAATACACAGTTAAATGAAGAAAAAGAACATTAAGATAAAAAGCCTACAAAAGGGGAAGATATTCGCTTTCTCTAATGGATTCTTGTCCACAAAATATTAATACTGTACAGTAACTATAAGGAGAATAAACATTGAAAAATATGACTGATAGGTAAAGTAATTTAAATATATATTACTAATAGGCAAGTGTCCTTAAGTGAGTGTCCACGAATGAAAGAGCTAAAGTAAAGTAAACAGAAAAATTATAAGATATATATATATATAATTTAAATTACGAAGTGCAAAATTAAATTTATGCAAGAGATTGTATTATAATGAGGCCTGCCATATGTTTTGTATCAAACTTATACTTTGTGTTTTGCTTTGTCAATGTAAATATGTCAAAATCAACTGTCTTAACTCAATCTAGTTTAACAATAAACTATGTATGGACAATAAACTTTCAAAAAATAATTTATTTTTAGATAGATTGCAGAACTATTAGAAAATATGATTATTGTGCAAATACTTTCTAATTTTACAATCTACCTGATTTTAATATTAATTTATAGTCTTTCTCAAACAAAAAGTGACCATCAAAAGTACATTAATAATTTTAATAGAAAGAAAGTTAATTTTTCATAATTTAAAACTATATCCAAAACGCAGAATCTGGTTGAATATAAAAATAGAAACATTTGGATCCAGTAAACATATTTCCTAAAGTTTTTATGATTTATTATGAATCTGTAGCAGTAACGTTAGTTTTCAATTATTTACATGTGGCAAATTCTTATTAGTCAAGTTGAGTTGGGTTAACCCCAGTTGTGATTTTTATAAATTTATACTAACAGAGAATATTAGAAGATAAAAATTTAACACACAACATATCACACACTCATTTTGATAAAAATTCAGACCACGTGGTGAAAATTTAAAATTTACCCTTAAGGAAAATATGAGTAATATGCGGAAATTCAGCATTTATACGCGGAAAGAAATACATGCATTATGATTTGCATGGTAAAAAATTTGGATTAATTTAATCTATGCTCATGCTAATCAAATCAATCTGCCTATTAATTTCATCTCTAATTTAGAACGATACATGCGACATTGAATTTAGATCAGTTCGGGGAAGGCAGGTGGAGTACATGCCAATTAGATATATTCTTGGAAAGGAAAGGTCAAATCTGATCCATGATATACACATAACAAACAGGTCAAATTATTCTCAACAAGCAAAATTGTGGTTTCAAGAAATTTTATCACGCCATTCTCTCGAGGGAGATGACAATTATATATCATAATTTGGTTCCAAATGCGAATTTTTGTATACTAATCTCACACAAACGTCTTCCTTCATATGTTTATTTAAGTTGTAGCGGATACTGGAGGCACCGATGTTTCTTATACGCAAGGAAATTTAAGGTTGCACCTCGAACTTCAGTTCAGTGGGCCAACACGTTGAAATTTGGGAGGACCATATTGTCCCTCATGATGTGATGACATTATAGACGAGCAAGGGGAGAAGATTTCCGTGTTGGAAAAGGACATTTGGGACTTTTCCTGAAACTCCAGTAAATGTCCGGCACACAGGAAATAAGTAGTAATTAAAAGCACAAAATAAACAGATAAAGGTGGAAGTTGGGCGGCAATTTTTTATGCATGCTTTATTAATTTGGTGGTTGATTTGACAAAAGCAGTGTGTATTCGTGGCTAACGTTAAATATATAGTTAATCATGGGCTTTCACATCTGAAATGGATGTTAAGCACGCTGATTTGGGACATGGCGGCAATAGCAAAACAAACGCAATGCTTTGATAAAATAAGTACTAAGTAAACCAACTTTTTTACACCACAATATTGTAGGCCGGCCGGTTTCACCAAAAACCGCCGCCACTCTCGACAAAAAGTAACCAGAACCCACCCCAGATATGATTTTTGCTTTAGCAGCCTTTTCCATTTACACGGACACGAGAGAGAGAGAGAGAGAGAGAGAGAGAGAGTCAGACAGAGGGGCACTTAATATGTTCCTGTTTTAAACTTCAATGAGATTGATTTATTAGTTTAATGAGGCGATTAATGATGGGGTTGGTTCGGTTGTAATCATATTATTGCATGGCCATGAAGACGTGACTTGTTGTAATTGTTGCAGTTGCCTGAACATCAAAATTCGGCGCATGTTCGACAGCTTTTGTCGGAGCATACTATGTTCGGACCGGAGCCGGTCGTTATCCGTCCGCACACTGTGGCAATGGTACAAAACGTAACGCAGCCGGTTCGTGAGTTCCCGGTTCTCAGTCCTGAGCCGGTTCACCTGGTTCCTTAGGTTTTCTAAGTGCCTCTGTTTTCGCATGCGTGAACGCCTGGCTGATTCCCGGTTCGACATCATCCGCCTCTGCTTCCGCTCGTCGACGTCCGAAACCTGCCTGCTCGGGTCATCGGAACTGGAGTTCGAGTTAGCGGGGTTTTGGTCCGATGGGTTGGGTTCGTCCGAACCGGAAATCGAACCAACTGGTTTTGGTGATTGGAGGATGCTCGGAAAGAGTTCACAAGATTCCCACGGTGCAAAGCCTTTCTCAAAGCAACCAAATGGGTCTCCGATCATCTGATCGTAAGGGAAGACTGCCGGAGCATCGGACAACATGATCGGAAATTTTGCTTAACAAGCAATGGAGGAGAGAGTAGGAGGAGGAAAGGGAAGAAATGCAGCGTTGGGGGCTCATATTTATGGGCCAAGGGAAAGGGTCTAAGTGGTTACCCACTGAGGGGCTTTTTAGTCCATAGTGTGTGTCTTACGTACATAGACCGTATGTGTAGGGGCACTGAATTTCTGTGGTTTTCTAGTCGTTCGAATAAAAATTACGGAAGATACGAGCCAATGGATGTCGAATGTGGGCATACAAATATATAGTTATCGCAGTTATTGAGTTTTTTTTTTTTTTTGGCTAATTATTAGATAATGTGAATTTGTATTTCATGGTGTTTATTTATGTGCGTCTAGTGGAGATATCATGTTGCTAGCTTGGCTCTTTTAAGGGAGACATGATTGATTCTATTTAGCTTAGTCGCGAAGAGAGAAAAGAGTTGGGTTCCGCCTGGGACACGTGGCTTGTTCTGAATGAGCGAGCGTGTGGATAGCCAATAACTCGTAAAGTGGCTGATGTGGAGCCACGTGTATTGCTCGGCTACGGCTTAGCCGAGCCTGAAGGAAATTGGGGAAGGGTCATGGCTGATCGAGGGGCATCCCCACTTGGATTTATTTAATTAACATATGGCTATCGTTATGTGCATGTGACGTTTTCCATTTTGCTTTTTAAAATATATATTATATTTTTTGTGGGTTATCCGGATATGGCATATATAGTGGTAAAATATATCTCCTAAGGGTCATTTTAATATCTCAGTAGTAGCTCGGAAATTTCTTTCATTCTTTTTTTTATTTGTTTTTTTTTTTTTCTTTATGGGTGTCAAATTCTTATTCATACTGGGCTTCCACTTTCAACAACTCTACACAGCTGGTAGCACTCGAAAATTTGTTTGAATGCGCGCTCCTGATTAAATATTAGGTTCCAATTTGGCATAAAAATATATAAGTTCTAATTGGGTGTAAAAAAAAGGCATACTCTGTTGTGCATATGCATTCGCAACATTTGGATCAGCGGAACATGTCGTCTGGAGGTTATAAGAGCTTTTGCGCGATGCGTACGTTACAATTAGAGGTAACAAATTAACGAGTCAAGCCAAATTAAAATTAAATTACTTTAGATTTCCAATCGTATTTAAGATTACAAATTTACTGAATTTTCATAGTCGAGTCAGAACAACTTTTGTCATTGGTAGTTCCAACTAAATTATTTTCTTTACGATTATTTTGTTGCAGTAGCACTCCTTTTATCGTGACATGAGATCAACTGATAGAAAAAAAGATTTTGGTATTAAGGTCCACCACCCTGGAGTTACCATCAACATATGACTTCGAAGCAAGTTGACGCTCGGGGAGCTTGTCATCTGGAACCGCCCAAGTAGCCGCACATTTGTCCGTTTCTAATGATGGGAAAGAAAGAATCAGTTTTAAAATGCATTTTGTATACCATACGTTTTGTGGAATTTATTCATAAAGATCGTTCAAGGACCAGAGGCCAGTTCACCCGATGCTCTCTAACAATGTCACTATAATGTTGCTGGACTATTTTGACATTCGTGTACAATAAAAAAGATAATTAATTGAACCGAAAAGTGACCTGCCGACTTACGATTAGTACCAGCAATTGAATTTTAAAAAACGTGTGGCGGCCCTCCAAGTAAAACATGGCAGGTGGGTGTCTGGCGGAAAGGCCTCAAAATGGTTAGTAGTTCAAGGGGACGATGCCAAATCACAGTACTGAATGATCTTGAATCACAAAAGTATCGTATGGGGATTAGTTATTTACACTAACATTTTGGCTTCACATGTGCAAAAATCATTGCTTTATGTATGAAAACTGTTGTCTTAGGTAATTAATATAACGATTCTCCTGTGTGCTGACCAGAATAGACTTGTAAATAGTAATTTCTTATCATATGATTATCTAATTCCCATAAAAAGCTAGGAGTTGTACCAGTAATAGGTTAGGAGTTCTTTTTCTTTTTTTTTTTCTTCTTTGAGTATAAGATTAAACATCGTACGTATGAACAAATCAAGTTCCGAATTTTGAGCGAAAAAAGGGAATCCGTAGCTTACTAGAATTATCATTGCAGAAGTAAAAGAAACTTAATTTTATAGAAGAAAGAAGCAAAAGCAAAACTTAGGTTTGTTGTCGCACAGCAAATGGTAAGCACGAGGCCGACATTCAAAAGTCTATATGCTCTAATTAATCATAAAACATGGGCAAAAAGGCATGCCCAGCTACGAGTTTCGATTTCTCTAACGCTGCCAATAGCTTGATTTGATTATTTAAGATAGATGGGTTGCCTGGTATCAATGCTTTCTCAGATATGTTCCATACATTTCTCAAATAATTATATTAAAGAATATTCTCCGGTTTAGTTTCTTGTTGGCAAAGCTGCAACGGCCATATAACTTCCATTTCTGATGGCTTGGGGATATTGGGGGAATAAGCTTTTGCATTTGTTTATTTTGCACACATGGGGAGCTTGTGGCTAAGGCCTTATGTGAAATGAAAGATACCTTGAAAGGATGGTCTCATTGCCATCTTTTGTGACTGATTCGAAGAAAACTAAAGCTTCTGTCTTATTTTATATGGCTAGGTCTGCACAACATGTTTCCCAATTCGGACATTTCTTCAGACGGTGGATTGCATGATTGCAATTCAATAAATTAAAGAACACATGCTCGCCGTATGAAAGAGGGAAAGGCATAAAAAGTTAGAGGACCTTGACAACTGTTTTAAAAAAAAAAAAAAAAAAATCTCCCAGAAGCAATTCACCAGAATAAAGAGGATTCGAGGTTTACTTTAGTTTGCTTTTTGTTAGAGGCCTACTCCTACTGGCGGGGCACCAGCATTGCCATGCTTGACCCATATATTCATCACATGGATGTAGCCAATGAAAATCGTCCATAAGAACTTTACACGCTGGTTCAAACTTTGCAAGATCGAGACTTTTTAAAGCATCCCAAGTTCAGTTTTGGACCGTCGTCCAATATTGTGGCATGAAAAGCTAGCCATGAAATGACAACGGAGAAACGTACCTGTAGAATTGATCACAATGCAGAAATGTACATGTAGTTCGACAAATAAGATTCCCTATTAATATCGGCCGAAACTGGATTTCAATCCGAGACAGCGACTGGCAGTGATGACGACGACAATGTTTCGACTACTTGGATCTAGCGAGATAATTAACTAATTATCACCTTAGGAATCTATATGCCATAAGCTTTATTATTGTCTTCCCCGACCTTGTGCCTAACGCTGGAACCTGGATCTGCGAGTCATAGCGGGGAAGGGCGAGTTTTGGTGTTATGGTTATTCCGTCGTGAGACCTGGTGGCTGATAATCACGGTTCAAGTCGCAAAAATATTCTTCTTGCAAAAATAACTGTAAAATTGCGTATATTTAATCATTTTTCAAATCCCACAAACACACACACAAAAGTTGTAGACTCGCACAAATAAACTACTATCGATATGTTCATTAATTATCATCATTAACTGTCCAGGACATTATGATGTTCTTGATTAACCGATAGTAACAAACTACCAGCAATACTCACAAGCTTGACACCTATTTTGTTGTCAATGTAATTATGTTAATTTTCTCACTTCTTGTCATTTCCTTGCGCGCTTTTGACCTCGCCACCATGGTCGTTGTGAAATATCAACGGCGACCTGCCAGAATCTTCGGGGTCACCTATGGTGTCAACATTGACGCAATAGCACCGCTGCAGAGATGTGAAAAAGACGGTGGCTACACCTTTGGAAAACCAACTGGCAAACCCATCGAGTTTTCTAAGTGCTGGGGCACAGTAGTGGCTTGTTGGCGGCGGCTCCCTGGTCTCAACCGCAGTCCCATCTGTGTAGCACCGATGTGCGCAGCTTCTAGACATAAAAGCAGGATGTATTGATATCCTTTTGATCAGGATATAAAAGTGGCCTAATGCACAGCTGTGGAGATAGAGGTTAACAGGGTTTAATGGGATAAATCTCTACTTTTGGTCTAAGGGTTTATAGAATGCCAACGTCATGTTCTAGGATGAATATCCATATTTTATATGCTTTCTTTTGTATTTTTAGACATTAATCACAAATTAATTCAAGTTGCAATATAGTAATAATTCATGACGGGGGATTAGAGGATACTTGGATAAAAAAAGGGGGGGGGAATGGAGAGAATCGTTGATGATTGTTGATGCATGTAATTTCTTTGGTGGGTTAGTTGAGTTACATTTCTTGAAATATGGGGTTTTAAATTGTCCCAATATTAACCATTTGACTTGTTAGTTTGAGGCAGGCGATCATCACACGCCTGCATCTATAATAAACTTACTAATATCAACTCTAGCTCTGTAATAATTCTCCCCCCCCCCCAAAAAGGGAGAGAGAGAGAGAGAGAACTCAAAAAGGAACAACAAATCATAATCTGGAATAATGATTGCTTAAAATCAAAGAGTCAGTCCAAGAACTTCAATAGGAATCGGATGCATTTAACGACAGGAGGATCTAAGGCTTAGAAGCAATTCTTTGTCCATTGATCGCTTCAGGCATCGAGGAATTCTATATAAATAAAACAATCTTATTTGTACTCTATTTCGCCATCGTTTGGAAGTAATGCAGTGAATTAGTTGTTGATTGGTTTAACAAGTGGAGGGTCAGAAGTTGTTAGCTTACCAAACACCATTTGTACCATTAACTTAATTTACTAGTGGCCGAGTAAGCAATCCACAAGCTTATTGATGCTTTTCAAGTTAATGTAGCAATCACAATTAACTTATAGGGAAAAGAAGTAAGATTGATGAGAAAGAAGAAAGTTAATTTTGTTATATAATTTACAATTTAATTGACATTTTAATAGACAAAATAAAAGTAAACTCGGGCTCTAAAAAAAAATGGTAAACCCTCCCGAGCTATGGGCCTAGAGATTCTATGGAAAATCAGGTTGAGAATCGGCTAGCCCAAATGTGCACTTCGGCCTTGGGATTACGAGAAGTCGTCCATAGTTCCAATTTACCCCAACTCAAGGGATCTGGTCACGTGAGCGGGCGACTTGGAAAGTCGACTGGTGTCCCTCCCCTGACCTCATGGCTTGCTGTACTTGGCATCAGCATCGCACCCATATTTTTGGGCCCTACTCCAAGAGCCCTTTGATGCAAGGTAGGCTTTGATCACAACTCACAAGTTCTTTATTTATTTTTATTTTTTATATAAAAAAAAAATTAATGCCACCTTGAAAAGCCGGTCTATAAATGCGGTGGGACGTACACAAATGACAAACAAATGTCACCGTAAGCGCCACGATAGCTGTTCTTTCTTTAGATTCTTGAAGATCCTTGTGTCCCCATTCTCAGTGTCACTCACATTAGTGAATGTATAATATGAAGGCAGCGTACTGTAAAGCCTGTTTTATTGGACTCAATTCAATGCCCTCGGATCTTACTACAGAGAAAAGCGAGAAACCAACTCATCGACTCATTTACTTTGGCCTCTTTTGACCAAGCTTTTTCAAAAGCTATTAAGTCATCAATGTCACTTCCGGAGGGACAATAACTCAATCGGGAAAGAGATCACACACCAAGAATTATTGAATGTTGATTGCCTCAAACGGCTTCCTGATGTTTATGGGGCAAATATTTTTTGGGTCGGATCAAGGTATGCCTACTGTTTTATGCAACTCCTCGTCCAAGTTTTCCACGCCAACCAATGCAAGCTGGAAGAAAGACGCACAAGCGCACAAATATGAGAAACACCCAGAAAAAAACATTAACAGCACATATAGCCAAAACATTGGTATTGGTTCGAGGGAATGAATGACATATAGGATGAGGAAATCAATAGGGTCTCAATGTTCATGATAAGTAACGAATCTACAAAAGCTAAAACCTTTTGACTTGCAGGTACCTTTGCTCTTGTGTTTATATGGCCTGGTCAAAATGTGTTTTGGATTCACATAACTACAATGCTGTTGGTGTGGGAAATGTTCAACCATTGCTCATTAAAGTTGTACGTACGTCTTCTATCCTGGAGCCCACTGGAAACATGATGTTTGACAGGCATTGTAGTCTTGTGGTCATATTTTAAAACGGCGGTACTATTCTCACCAGACCCAAATATATTCAATTTTGTCAGCCATCACGAGTTCTAATTTGTAAGATTGTTCATAAACTTTACTTGTATCTACAATTATTTCCCATAAAATATCTTTCAATTTGATTGACCAATTGCGGTAACCTATGGGTGGCTACTTGTGGCTTATATTCATAGATTGCATGACTGCGAAAAAGATCATAAGGTTATCGATCGCCTGTGTGTTGCTGGAGGATGGGGACCGACTGTTTTATGTTGGGTTGGAGAATAGAGAGGCTATACTTTTGTGAGTATGGATCTAAAAGAGTCCGTGGCGTATAATTGGCGGCACTGACTGAATTCAGATATCGCTTTTTTTTTTTTTTTTAGGACGAAATATGATGAACGAAACACTTTTCTTGGTCTAATTGGATGCAAAGCATTTTTTACAATTTTATTTCATCAGACATCTTTCACATTATGTGAATAATTGCATCTTATGGGGTCCTATCGTTTTGTATCTGGTGTAACACCGACGCTAGATTGTTAATCATTTATATAAATAAATATATGTGTGTGTGTGTGTGTGTGTGGTCCTACAATGGAAACAAAAGAAAATAGAAAAGTAAGAAGACCACCCAACAAGCCAAAGTCACCCGGTGGAAGGCCAATGCCCATAGTTTCCGCCAGGAGAATAATATCCAATTCGATTGCTTTTTGTCGGTTAGAAGACCCGTGATCATGACCAAAATAGTTGTTCTTCTTTTTTCTTTTTTCACCAACGACCAAATGATTTTTCGGTAGCAACCCTAAATTTTCCAAGGAATCCGCATGGGTTTCCGCACAAAGTTTGTGCCCAATGCGAAATTCATCAATCGAGAGGCCACATCTTCATTTGCCAATGCAATCATTTTTCGGATAATTTCTGGTCCGTTTAATTGTGCAATTATTTTGGATGATGAGATTCTCCAATACATCTTTTACAGTATGATCAAACCTTGGCGTATTTCTTTTTTATTTATGAACAACCTAAGAAGATTATATGCCAAGACTTTGAGGCCAGACCGGGCTTGGCAGATCAATCAGTGGAACGTTGCCACCCGAAAGTATTGATCGCGCGTGAACAGAAATCAAAAAACAAGATTAGATTCTTATCTTCACGTGCATATTGGCCCATCTTACGGTAAAAAAAAACTTTAATTTTAAGTTTAATTAGACCATCTACTTGAATTTTTTTTTCTTGTCATAAAGTAAATTTTAAGTAGAATCTCAAATTTAATTTGAGATCGGAATAATTTGCTCCAACAGAAAATCTTCTATATTTATGCAGTAAGTTCATAAAAACGATTTTGGGATTTTGATAAAAGCAAGCAATTTGCCTCGCTCATTGCAAAAGCTGGTTGCTTCACCGACCGAATGGATTTCATATTTGACTCGTTCAAATTTGCCTTTCGATTAGACGAACCCTATTTCTTCTTATAACCCGTGAGTAATTCCTTTGCTACGGTATTCAAAGTTCAAACATTCTCTCTTTTTTTTTTTTTTTTTGTACTTTAATTAGTTGATTTTCTTTTTGAATTGGGTCAACTTCAATATGCAAGGGCAAGATCTTACGCTTTCAACGTACCAGGCCACCCCTACTCGTATCAGACGTATCAAATATTAATACTTTATTGTTATTATACCTTGACGATTGAACTACTTTTGCGATGACTTGAAATTAAAGTTGAAATATTCTACTAAAATATATTTTGGTCATTGCTTATACTTTGATTCCTCACATTAATTTTAGGAAGAATGTGAATAGGCATCATCAAGTGCCACAATATTTGCATGTGCGTAATGTTCATCGAGTGCCCCATTAACGAATAAACAATCTCGGCCACCAACTTTGTACTTGCAGACATTTGGTCATTGGGAAATCAGGCAGCAAGGCACTGACTGTTCATGATTAAGACGTACTTATGATCCCGAACCAAAAAAGATAATTTAAATTCATGTTGTGCTACGGCAAATTAAACATTTAGCAGCAAGAATTTTTTTTACTTTTACGACTGCAAAACTTTTTCTTAGAAATTGAAGTGAGTGATAGTTGTGTTGTTGCAACTAAACCGGCTTATTTCTGTTAATTGTTGGCAGCAATATTGAATTTTATCTAATAAATATTTGCCACTGAATAAACATGCGCTAGTAGGAATTAATTATATGTGTTTGAGGAGTATTTCTTTTAGTATATATGCTAGAACCTATGTTTTGGCGATAATCATTTTTTCCTACAAGAATAATTGCAGCAATTTTCTAACTTGCTGCCTTAAATTTAACTCTTAAAGAGCAAGATTTCATTTTGTTGGAAAGTTATTGTTGATAATTTTATAATTTCTTATAATGTCGGCAAGAGGAGCCAGAGTTCCGATGGTTGAAATATGAATTGATTTTGAGCGATTGACTGGTTTTCCTTCCTTTTGTGTGCGTGAGTGTGCATGCATTTTTAGAAACCAAAAGATTAAGAAACAAGAACAGAGTTGGTAAGACTCAAAACATGGAACTAAAAGACTTTAACAAATATGTTCCAACTAATTATACTAAAAACACGAGGTTTTTTTTTTTATCTGTTTTAAATTGCAGAAGACATGATGTTGTGGAAGGATGGAATTATTTAAGGAGGGGAAAAAAAAAAAAAAAGGAGAAAAGACAACCATCGAGTCGTTAACAAGTCATTTATTAATGAAAAGAAAATCTTCAAAAGCATATGTGGAACAAAACAATCTAAGACCTATCCAGAGATGCACATCGTGCAATCGGTAATCGCCACAATTGCAGGAAGTGGGTCGATGGACGTTCAATACCCGAATTTAGTTGGTGTTCAGTGCATGAACCCAACACGATACGGTGGCTCTGACGTTGAACACATAGCTCCTCAAGAATCAATACCCACTCTGACCCACTTCACGTGCTCGTTTTTTAAATTAAACCCACTTCAGTTTGAGGTTTCATTATCTTGATAGGGAAGAGGCACAAGTGAAGTGACGCTATTATAATGTTGGTTGTATATCTGTGATTTCCATTTGTTAGAAATGAGCAATGAACAAACACAAATTCATAGTAAAAAGGTAATAACACTTTTTTATAAGTTAGAATATATCTCAAATTAATAAATACTGTCGGTATAATATTTTTATAATTGTATATATATATATATATATTATTGCTTCTCAACTAAATAAATTAATTCGGTCCGTATCATATTGTCGCGGGTTGGACTCTTCACCACCGCCACCTCGTTGGATAATTTATCGGAGATTTGTGGATCTGATTTGTGTTCGTGACAAATGCCACGAGAGAATTAAAATACTTACGGCTCCTGTCTAGAAAGGCACTCTAATGCCAAAATCTCTGACGAAGGATGATGAAAATCATGGAGGCCAGCGAAGCTACCCATCATTCAGTAGCTGGATAGAGCTCCACGAGTTGAACAGTTATTCTGGCACAATCGTGGCAACAGATCTTTCTCGAGCCAAAGCAATGGCTGGAGTGGAGTTTTTATAACGTAAAATGTCAATCGGTGGCTCTCTTCTCTTCTTCTTTCTCTTTGATCTTCTGTCGTGCACAAATCCATGTCACGGTGGCTTAAATTGCTGCTCAGCACAAAGAAATTAGAAAAGAGAGAATGTTGAAGGCATTTCTGGGGCATTCTACATTACGGATGTTAGTTATGTCTTTTTGAATGATCAAACCACATTTGAAAGCGCTGGAGAGAGGAGACTATTCTACATGAATATGAGAGAAATTGACACGCGGTTAATTGAAAGCCTTCAAGTCAATCTCGACGCTACATAAAATATCAAGTACAAGTTCGCTTGCAATACAAGTAGTAAACCAGCGTACTTTATTTGATAGGAAATCTCGATGGAAATGGTAATCAGTGTAGCAAATAAAAATGTCGACGTAAGTAATTAAGCTAGTGAAAATCTATGCAACTAATTAATCATCTATGCCTAGTTCATGCATATTCTTTTATTATTATATATCTTTATTAGATTATAATTAATTTTTTTATTATTAATTTATTTTTTAATTAAAAATTATTATAAGATGTAATATTAAATTTTAAATTTAATAATATTTTAATAGTAAATTTTCAACATTAACTTATGAATATAATAATTATACCTACCAAATATGTTAAAAAATAATAAATAAATTATAAATGAGACTTGCAAATATCAATAAGTATTAATATTTTTTAAAAAAATAATAATTACATTTATATTAATTTTAGTTTCTCAATTTTAATAATTATTAATTAAATAAATACAAATGAATTTTATATTTATATTAAATATTTTTTCTAAGATAGGATAAAAATATATAAGTATAATTTTTTTAAAATTAAATTAAATTAAATTAAATTATTTTAGTTCATAAATTGGGACTACCTAATTGACACGATGCACGACAACATTAACTTATTCTATCTAAAAAATAAATGCACAAACATCCACACGCACACACACACACACACACACACACACACACAGATATGTTATACATAAGTTATATATATAGTTTTTTTTTTTTTCAGATAAAAAAATCTATACTTTTTAATTAGTTTTAAAGATTTTTTATTTACTCTCATACATTATATACTTATATATTTTTGATATAATTAAAAAATAAATTATATATATATATATTTTTATGTACTCTAATATACAAGGAACTTTCAAAAATTAGAGGCCAAAAATAAAATAGTGAGTCCTAACCTAGATATTAGGCCGGTATTTAGCTTTCATGACTCTAATATGAAACAATCTGATCTAAAAATAATATGAATTCACTCAACTCCTCCACCCGTTTTGACACCTCATTCTTTCTAGTCAACAAAAATGAAAGACATGTAAGCTACTCAAACTAAACTGTATGGATCACTAGACGCAGAGGTAGAAGAAAACTTATCATAAATGCTCTAAATTAAAAGCAACTTTTTTCTAATTCGAAACATTATATAAATTAAATGGAGTTTGTTAACATTTTAAATGCGTTGACTCATTCTTTTGTAATTTTGCCATTTGCAAAGCCTATTTACACGCAACTTCAACACGGGACATTTCCTCCAACCCCCACCCCCACCCCCACTTAAAATTTCTTTAATTAAATTACCTAGCATTTCAAGTCTATTCTGTCTGCTTGTTCTAGTGTTCACACATTTCTTATCCTTTCCTGTCGAAAAAAAAAACAGTTTTAGGACCTGGAGCGTCCTTCTCTTCCTATATATACCAAACGTTTGATGCAGTTGCTTTGTGTCTCTGTACCAACATCTTAGTATCTTTAGTTCTCGACCTTTCCTTGTACATAACCGAGCCAAAGTACCAAACATCCAAAAATGTCCAAGGTTAAGATTGCCACCTTGTTCGTGGTAGCCCTCTTCCTCTGCTCCTTGCTAGCCGATGCCGCCCGACCAGGGCCGGCCTTGACCAATGATTCCCGGGCAAAGAACCATCACAAGGTTAGTTAAACATATAGATATATATAGTTGTTTTTGTGTAGATTTTGATTGGTGGGTCTATTATATGGCTTTTTGATATATATACGCGTGTGCGTGTGTGTGTGTGTGGTGGGGGGGTTTTGTGAAATTGCTTTGATCAGGGTGTTGAGGCAGAGCATGCAGAGGCAGGAATATTAGAAGAGAGCTGCGAAGGAATTGAAGAGGAGGAGTGTTTGGCGAGGAGAACACTTGCTGCTCACATAGACTATATCTACACCCAAAAACACAAACCGTGATCATGATGAAGTGCCAAATCCTGTTTTTGTTTTTATGGACGGCGGTGGGTCTATGTACCCTTCCCCTATCGATAATAGTAACATAAAGATGATCAATATCTATCAGTTTTTACAAATTAAATTGCCTTTGTTTCGTTTCTTGCACTTCGCCTCTTCTACATCTTTTATTGATTGCACCCCTCGCATGTCAAATTCAACTTGTTGACTGTTAATACGATTATGCTAGAGTCGAGTTAACTTAATATCACACTTGAGAAGTTAAAAAATAAAAATTAAAAATGAAGGACTTCAGTTGGAAAAATAAAATAAAAAAAAGTTAAATTAGTTCTATAAAACATAAAATCGCCTGTGTCTGCTATGCCAAAAAAAAAAACAAAAAAACCATGTTTAAGGTATTTGAAACCAGCTGCTGATAGTCGGCCATAAATTCAACAAGGAGAGAAGCCATTGTACGCTCGTTACTATTGTCAGTATGCAGCCAACACGGACTTGTCTGTTTTATTTATCAAAAATTTTATTAAACTGTAAATTATATAATAAAAATAATTCTTATTATTTTAATAAAATTTACTCTCTCTTTTTTTTTAAGATTATAATAGAAAATTTTTAAAAATAAATATAAATTTTAAAGTCCCAACTACTAAAAATGTTCACGAGGGACTAACCGTCATTTCTTTTTCTGGCTGGAATTTCCATTCACTCCCCACACCAAACTCCATTAAGCCGAGCAACCGCAGCCGGACTCTTCCATTCCAAATTCCTCTCAACTTCCATCTAGAATAGTTATAAAAAAAAAAAGAAAGAAAAGGAAGATCAACTACCAAAAGCTTCGAGAAATGCACGCCCTTCTTTAATAAACTGTTTGTAGTCAACTTGACATCATCCGGCCTGACATTAGATATGAGGGTTTGGCTAACTCGAGATATAAATTACGCCAATGAATAGATGTAAGAGAGAGAGAGTTTCGTTATAAGAAAACAGATGAATAGATACTTTGTCTTAAAACTTCTTTTCGGAACCGCGTGATCCTTTTTATTCATAATTCCGCCACGAGCAGAGGCAACCGCCAGTGAACAAGCAGCCACGAGCAAAAATTGGCTTTTCTAGCAGCCAACCTGCTCCACTAAAATCAAAACTGTAACCCAACAAATGTACAGCAACAACCCCTTTAAAAAAAAAAAAAGAAAAAGAAAAAGAAAAAGAGACCAAAGTGGCAAAGCTGTCCCTGCGTTCCCACAAATTTTGCTGGGCAATCACTGCACGTTCTTAATGTGATAAATATCTGTTAGCCGGTGACTACAGCCTACACCATCATTGATTGTAGGCTCGTTGCTGGCCAAAAAGTACCCTTAAAAATTTTCTTCTCTTTTAAAATTGGAAGCAAACAACTGCTCCCGTCGGTTCAGAAGGCTTGCATTTGTCGTCGAAGGCAGTTGGCGGTTGAGCAAGTTAATTTGATGGCGATACAGGAAGAGTAATGTTACCCATTCCTGTACCAAAAGCCAAAAAGTTATTTCCACTAACAAATTTCTTAAAAAAAAAAAAAAATACACGTAGTCATTCAAATTTCTTGCATATTCGACGCATTCTCGGACTATAATGCGTCGGCATTTGTTTGGTTCCACATATATTTCTAAGTTTTATATGCTTCGTAATCAGTGAAATTCAGTCTCGCAGAAGGTCAAAATAATATAAGTCTAAGATTCTTTTGTACGGTTTGTTTGTTGGTAAAGAGCATTTTCCATATATGAAGGATAATGCAGTGATTGTACGAATATGAATGAAAAAACTGTAGCCCGAAGACCAAAACAAAACAGACGCTATCAGAGACCTAAAAATAAAAAATTATTCAAAGTATTAAAGGAAAATTGAATCATACATAAGAACAGAAAATCGTTAAAATTATTGAAACATAATTGAATAGTGGGATTCAAACATCAAATTAAGTATCAATTGAGTTCTGTTTAGTCTTTTATTCTTGAGTTTAGGTTTGTGTTTATTTCATGTGTCCATTGAACGGTTTGCAAAACAAAAAATACCATGTCTATTCCAAAAAGGAAAAAAAAAAAAAAAAAAGCCTTGGAGAATCACTGATTAGCTTGCCCCCCTAATGGATGCTCGGGAGATTAAAATTAGATATTGGAAGGAAATTCAATTCCAAATATTCTATTCTTTTGAGTTGTATCAGGTTCACGAAACCAGCATTATTGAGTGAGACACCCCTTTAAATTTTTTCCTCAGCGGGTTACCATAGTGTTTAAAAATCTAGACATCAATCTCTGAGGTCTCATTTTCAAATCTTTACGGAAAAGATGTGAGATCCGTAGAAAATTTTTTTTTAAAAAAAAAATCTTAGTATCTAACACTTGATTTAACAAGTTTTCAAATAGATAAACATCGTTTATTTGTAAAGTCTTAAAAAAAAAAAAAACTCAACGAGAATCTGAACATTGTTTTGGGGGGTTTTTCTTAAAAAAGGTATGAGATTATGGAAAAAAAAAAAAAGAAGAAGAAGAAGAAGAAAAGAACAAAAGAATTATTCATAGAGGACAGCTGATGGATCAATAATTCTTCGAATTGACAAAAAACAAGTATCTTTTGCTTGTGTTTTTTTTTTTTTTTGGGGGGGGGGGGGCCGGACTTCTTGATTGAACCCTAAACCAGGCTTCTGTCCTTTCCTAATGGTACATGGACAGCAATTGCTTTCGGCCTGGGTGTGTGGCCCATAAGGATAAGAGGCACATGTGATCACATTGCTCTAGCCTTTGACAAATTCCAAAAACGACTTTTCGCGTAAACATCATTCTACCGGATTACATCGTCATTCTAGCATAATCCTTATTAGATTATGTAAGATTTTAAAAATTAATGAAAATGTTTCGCATATAAATTGATCTCTAGAAACGTATATACCCCACTTAACAGGGCCAGTTGCACAGTCGTGGTGAGCGAAACTGCATCATATTTCTGTACAAATCCCACACTTCAAGAAATGGAGTTTCAACTTCAACCAAGTCGATCATTTTATTGGGCAGTCACACAAGTTTCCAAGAACATTAATTAGTAATTTTGAGGTCTCGAAATCAAGGTGTTGAAGCTCCCTTTTCTTTAATTATTAAAAAAAAAACTTGTTAAGTTGTAAATTATATAATAAGAGCCATTCTATTCATTCGTATAATTTCCAAATTCTTGAGAATTTTATTTTAGAACTATAAGTATACTTATATATTGTAGTGTCTCCCAAGGCATTGAAGCTCCCACTCTAATCTATCAATACATTGAAAATTAAAAATAAAAAAAGAAAAATAAAAAAATAAAAAAAAGGATCGGTAATGTTAGCTCATTTCCCGTTGGGCCAATCCATTCCACGGCCATGTCCATCACGAGAAGATGGCCCAAAAAGAGTAGACTGCCTGGTTACACACCGAGTTTCCAAAACACAGCGACGGTGCTTATCGTTAACGTAGGTTTTGCTGATTTGCTGGTGTGAATTGCCCTGCAACACTTGGTGCAAAACGAAATGTCGTCTCTGTTGCCATTAATTTCTTCTGCATGTCTTGTGCACCTTGTCAGTCAAGATTTTTTTTTTTTTTTTTTTTTGTGGGTTGCTTTACAGTCAAAGCAGAAAAAGCTTAGGTTCCTTATCTGTTAACTGCTCCTTGAGTTGCGCGCATCACAATAAAGATGTCGTCCAAAGGTTGCCCACAGTATGCAGTTGCAAGGTTGGCAACTCTGATATTTTTGTCTGCTGATGTCTTAATTGCTGAGTCTGGAGTTTTTCCTTCCTTTTTTGTGTGAAGGAGGACCTTATTTTTTTATCGCCTGATGAACAAACTTAATTTCCAGGACTTCCTATTTAATTTAGCTGCCGTCAATTCTACTTAAGCCGGCTATTCTTTTTTATTACTTCGTAACCTTAGTTCTGTGTCGTCATTTTCCATACTTGAACTGCTTTCTCCATCACACGTGACGCTAAGAGTTGGTGATTAGACTGTGTCTGCATAGTTTAATGTATCTCAAATTCTTGTACAAGTGAACCGTGAGTTAAATGAGGATTTTAACTTCATTAGCCTCGTAAGTGGAATTCAACATCAAAATGCATTCTTCTGCTTGCCCATGGCTCTCCTTGTGATAGTCATTGACATATAAGCCTATAGGTGGTGCTTGGAGGTGAGATTCATGCTGCCACGGTATATTACACGCTCGTTCAACCCTTTTCCCATTCAGCAATGACGAGCTCCTCTTCCCGTGCATTCTTTCTGTTAAGTATTACTGGCAAAGAACAAGCATCTTATTGACACTCAAAAGAAGTTGAAAGAATGGTAAGAATCACCGTTCAGTTGCTTTTCCTTTACTTCAGATGGCATAAGAAGAGATGAATCAAGCTACATACACAAATTAGGTACAGGAGTGAACTTTCAAAGCAAAAATTGCAAGGAGTTAACTGAAACAATTGTAGACAATGATTGGGAAGAAAATCCCACATCTTAAATTGGCACCAAAATCCAATGTCCATCCAGTACGTGCAGCCAGAAAGCGAGAGATACAGTTGCAATAACAGAGGATTTTGCAGCAACAAATCTCACAACCTCAGGACCACTGTCAACAACAGCTTCATGAAGGGCACCATTTCAGCTACTAATTCCATGAAACATTTTTTTTCCAGCGAAAATTCCAGGAAAGATCTAACCGTCTCAAATGTAACCCCCCCAGTAACATCAATAACAAGTCTCCTATTACTCGGCACGGCCAAAGTAAACGACACCTTGCCAAACCGCCCACTACGATTGACTCCATCAAACCTTCCTGCTTTCAATCCATCCGAAAATTCTTTGTTTCCAGGAAGTCCGTTTAATTGTTCACTATCTACTCGCTCAATGGACAAGTACGTATGACTCGGTTTTGCATCCATATTAGTATCAGCACATGTCAAGACTTGATGAAATGTCTTGAAAAGAGCCTCCATTGCACCACTACGGACATCTCTCACTTTCTCTTGGAGCTTGGGACTAGTCAGTCCAGCAAAAATTTCATCGTAGGGGTTGATATGCATGCTCTTGTCAAGGAAAACAGCAACGGCAGTGCTTACAAAATACGATCACCAATAAGCATTTTACACTTGTCAGTACACACCACATCCACCCATCTGGAAACAGAGTTCATTTCCAGATCAACATAAGCATTAGCACTGAAAATGCCCGGAGCCGAATTCGAATGCAGTTCTCTGCTAGACCGCACATCTTGATGAAAGGTCATGACCAAATTCCTAGCCAAGCTGCCAACAATAACAGAAACAAAGCCACACCAGCTGTAGAAGAAAGTTAAAACAAGAACTTGTCCGAGAAACTGGGAACACTGGCATCCTGATCAGTTCTTGGACTGATTTGGTAACCGTGCAAAATTCCCACAGTTAAAGCTTGTGCAAGGCCAACAGCTGATTCAGAGAACTCATTTGACCCTCCAAGTTTAGAAACTTGCCTGAGACTATTGGGAATTCTGTCGTCCCCTGATTGCGGAAAATCCTTGAAATCTCTAGAGATAACTCCAACTGTTTCAGCAGAATCAGAGAAGACTTCTGCCATATAATTAAAACCCTTGAAATTCTTTGCCTTTTCCGAGCCGCCGAGGGCATGTTAAAAACTTTATAGGCACCATAACTAGAGAAGCCAATAACAACCAACAAAAGAGCCCACCTCTTCTTTTTCTGGGTATAATCAAGCAAAACCTTTCCCACCAACTGCAAGTCCATGTGATAGAAACAACACAAAATCCAAAGGTCCCAGAAGCAGATGATTCACTGATAAATTTGCTGTCGTGTCCCATAACTATATAAGCAAACATTTAGTAAAGAATCTAACTTTCTTCTCCTTTTTTTCCATTCTTGCCTCAAAATAAGCAAGCAAACAAGGAATTGGTTTATCACCCAAAAAAAAAAGGAAGTGGGTTCCTTCCGATCCGTCAAAAGATTATTAATTATTAGATAATCATGTAAAAGTGGGATGAGATAGAGAACAACCTGCAACAGCAAGAGAGAGGTGACGTCAAGACGGTTGCAGAGGACAGTTGGCGTCTTGTGGCGGGTACGTTTCCTTAGTGGATGGGAGGACGAAGACGATCAGCGCCAATGCGCAGCAGCCACAACAATATTAATTTATTAAAGACAAAACCAAAAACATTACAGAAGTTTAACAGCTACCATTAGTCCTTGTGGGCCACTGCTACATGGGAGATGATATCGAGAACGAGAGTTTTGTTACACAACGCAATAAATTTGATGCGTCTTAAATTTGTCCATCCGTCCTGTTTCTACGTTTTGTGACCACTGATTATATATTAAAAAAATTAAAAATATGTCATTATGACTGATATAACAGGTGAATATATATCTGAAAGGGTAAATGCAAACATGCCTATGTAACTTGAATGATTTGCCTGATCTTTGATGGTGGGACAGCTTCAATTGATCTGGGTCGATAAGAGTGCCAGCTGCAGTGTTTGAAGAGGGTGATGGCTTATTTACCGAAAATTGCACTAAATAGAACGGTCCGTTGGCTCCAGTCTCCATATTTGCGCATGCACTGCACATAAAAGCATTTCAGAGAGAGAGAGAGAGAGAGAGAGGAACGCATGTATACTGAAAAACCAGCAAAAAATGATAACAATTTGATGGGATCTGAATGAGTACGAGCTGAGTAATGCAAAAATGGTAAAAACCTGTACAAAATTCTCAAGTAACCGGAAGAAAAAGGAAACATACACAACTGTCTTAGGAATTAATTTACCACCCCATTGTTCCTTAGCCTTCCTTCTTGACAACAGATAATTGGTTGTGCCTTGTTCATGTTGAGGTTAAATTAACCATATAGATATAGGATAATCAAAAGTTCCTTCAAATCATGCAATGCATTTAAGTAACATAAAGATAAGATTGAGAGGGCTCTGAGTATTAGTATCATTGAGAGGGCACTCCCCTTAGACCTAGGTGTCCCACAAGGTAGGAAACGTATGTTACAACTCTTTGACAACTTATTCTGATGGGAATAATGCATAAAAAAGGATAAAATCGTGTAGCTAGTGGTATCCATTAGGACTTTTGTTTATTATGATAATTCAAGTGGAAGCATCCTGAAATTGCAAATGAAGTGCTGCATAACCAGCAGCTATCTTAAGGTTTAGCTAGTTGCTTCCATTACAAAAGCCAAAACATGTGCTAAATGTGCCATTACCCCTTCAATTTGCAATTGGTAGCCACACCAAAACCCCCCCCCCCAAACAAAAAAAAAAAAAACTACTAGTTGTCTCCACATCAGCACTTGTCCAGATAGGCAGCCAACCATGTCTAACAGTTTTACGGTACAAAATGCCCAGTTGTTTATTGCTTTGACTGAGTAAAGAGTCCAAATGACAAACAGAAAGCCCTCCTAAATTTCCTCCTCAAATTAAAGGAGCACATTGTAAACTCCCCAAGTTGATTCCCAGCCACACCTGAGGTGAGCTTCAAATACCAAACGTGTTCATGATGTGTGAAGACCGAGCCACCGCAAGCTGAGTGCCACGTGTCATCTTCCTATGACGTGGCAAAAACCAATCACAGTCTCTCTCCCCCCTTCCACCTAATCGATGCCTCTTATTACTGTGCATACCACGTGATAAAATTAAACTCGAAAGAAGTTCAAGACACAGAATGTGGTGTTATATATATATATATACACACACACACACACACGAGTCAAGTCACTCTTGAAGCCAAGAAAATTAAAGAAAGGAGAAAGAAACAAAAAAAGGAGAGGTGGGTCTCCAAGTTTGGGTAGAGAGAGTTTCTGTTGTATTGTCTCTCCATCTGTTTCGGCTCTTCAAAGCTCTGTTACGCCGACCAAGAAAACGTTCTAAAATTAGCCAAAAACTCTCTTCAGCCGCTGTAAGGTCAAATCCTGCCCACGCACAAAAGTCCTTTCTGTCTGCAAATGCTAGAGGTAAATTCTTCTTCTTCTTCTTCTTTTCTTTCTCATTTCTTACCCTTTATATTCTCCCCGTTCTTCTTCAGAATTCCTTGAAATCTTGAGCATATTCAACATGGGGTATTCAAATAATTTTAATTCTATTGGAGTTCTGAAATTTTTTTTCCTAGTGTTTTGTTTAAGAGTATCAGTATCTCACGATCCCTGTAACTGGCCCATATTCCAATAATAAGAACATTGGTGTTCTTGATTTCTTCGTTTGTTGTGATTAATAGAGTTCAAGAAACAACCTCAGAAATCTCCGCATTCTGATCTCCTCCCGATGTTTACTACATCAATTCATAGCTTTAATCTCTTGCGTTTTTGCTTGTTTCAGAAAAGACGAGACATGCTTGCTTTTTGCTTACATTGAAGGGTCTAATTTTCCCCACGAAGAGAATCTTGAAGCACAGCTAAGAAAAATAATCGAAAATGGAGATTGTTTACCAGCCTTATATTGACCCCGAGTTCGAGTCACTCATCGAGAGAATTTACCCTCCCAGGTAAGAATTGAACATGATTTAGCTTGTTCTATTTAGAATCAATTTTTTGTTATTAATTTGCAGCTTTCTTTTCATTAAAATGGTTACAATTTCTCTTTCTTGATCAAGCACATATGTGGAGTGTATATATGGTTTAATTCTTTGCTGGTTTTGGGCACTGCAGGGTTTGTGTTGATAACGACGCATGCCCGGACTGCACGCTTGTCAAGGTTAGATCATTTATCTGATAGTGACAAAATATATAACTTAGTTTACAGTTAGATTTGCATTACGCTACTACATGATCATTCTCGATTGTTACTTGTGATAGGAAAGAATACAATTTTATATTTAAACTATCATATAACATAATGTGTGAATAAGAGTTTAAAATGTGTCAAATCACTATATCCTATCGTATCTATTTAACTTTATTGTTTAGTAAATAATCATATTATACCTATATAAAGTTGAGCATCCTTCTTGTTGGCAGATGATAGGCATGGTTTAATTTATACAAAACCCTTTTTCATATTAAATTGGGTGGGATATTTGGGATTAGCACACCGATCAGAGACCCCGAGTCCCCGCCACCTGTCGGAGATTCCAAGCCATTTATGTATGAATTGAAAGTAGCACTAGTATCCAAGAATATATAACAAGCTATTAATGATACCGCAACATTAGTGATGTAGTTATGTTAGCACAACAAAAGCTTAAGAACGGATCCACTCTAAATTATCTATAATTAATACAAACAAAACAAACCAACAGTAACACCCCCCCCCCAAAACCCCACTAGTGATCTAGCAAGCAGAAGCTTCAATGACCCGCCGAGCGGAAAGCCATTAGGCATTAAAAATTAAGAATGGAAAATGGAGAGATCAAGAAAAAAGAAAGAGAGAGCTTTTAATTTTTACCATTAACTTTAGTTTTTTT
>JAFFZT010000106.1:0-41114 GCA_019804595.1 Bruguiera parviflora | reverse complement strand
TTCTCTGTTTGTCCATAGCGTGAATGGCAAAACATAGTCTGTTGTCTGCCTGGGTAGACTGTAGCGTGGAAGATAAAGATTATCACCGGTGACTATACCACACTCAGTTTTCTTATTCTCACCCAAGTAGATGTACAAGTATTTCATCGCATAAGCCACCATACACGGTTAACGACATTTTGTTTTCCAAAAATAAAAATATTATCTAAAAATGTTCCACTTTCAACTGGAATTTGGGGTTCCGTCAATTTTAAATTTCCAAGGCGAGATGGGGTTTTTTTTTTTTTGTGGTTTTTTGGTTTTTCTGTTGATTTAGTTTGTCGAAGGTAAGATGGGTATAATTGCCCAAAAAGGAAGCTCCATGCCGTAAAAAACATCGGCAGAGAGACGCATGGTGATTGGGGAAATGTTAATTATGCATGGCGCATAAGTGGCCAGAGAGACGCATCTCGCCCACGGCTGAAGACTCACTTTTCGCTCTTCCGTCTCGAATTCTTGTCCACCTTGTTGTCTGGTTGACGAGGTCAAGCCTCGTTCAATGCCAACTCCACATTCCAGCTCCACCTGCCCAGAGGCCTATTATTATTATTATTATTATTATTACTACGAAAAGAAGTTACTTCAGTCAACGTCTATTTGACCTCAGTTCTCACTTTTGTCTCCTTCAGCTTTAAAAAATTACTTCTTTTCTATCGTAATTTTGCGGATCGAATCACTGTAAATATATCCATATTTGTTTGGCTGGTATACGTAGCTTGGTCTCAACCCACATACCACTGGAATTGTTATTTTAATTAATAGTTTGATATAATTAACTTTACGTTGACTCGAGTCGAAATACTCTTATTTTTTGTTTTTTGAATAAATAAAAGTTTATAATTAAAGTATAATATAATATTATACATTTATTAGTATTAAAATTAAATGTAAAAATATATACTTAAATTTAATAATATTTAAATAATAATTTTTTTAAAAACATAATTCAACCTTACAAACATAATTACGATGCAACTTCTTTTAGTGTTAAAAAAAAAAAAAAGGATTCCGATCCACACAATAATTCTCGGGAATATTGCATGTCTCAACTTTTGTCGTGAGCTCTTCTTTCCCTGGCGGTAAGGGTCACTTAGAGCGAAATGCCCCTGTGTGGGGTCCATTGCAAACGATGATATCACGGTGCAGCTGGATGTACCAGAGCAATATCCCTGTTAAGGATCACAGTGGAACTTGTGGGCCCCACAATAAACTACAGAGGATTTCTCCGTTGTCCGACGTGCTGTCGTGTCGGAAGTTGAACCGCGGGCGCAAACAAATGAGGATGAGCTCATTTTGCATCATCTACCACTTGGTGGAAAGTACGACTTAGCCAATTGGTCCCAGGGCCCACAGACATAGTCACGGAGACTAACATAAAAAATTTTCATTAATTTTTGTTATTTTAAACGTTAAAAAATATTTAACATACCAGTGAAGAATTTTACACACAAAAAAAAAAAAAACATAGAAGTATCTTTGATATTGAATAACATTTAATAACGCGACAAGGTGCTGCCGCATTTGTTATGATTCATTTATTACTAAGAATAAAAGTGTTTTCTTAAACAATTTGCTTGACCAGGTTTACAAATGCAATTGCTAAGTCCAACCAACCCTAAAATTTTTCTACAATTGGATGGTGGCAGAAGCACTTTTCACGTCCCTACGAGTGATGGGGAAGTCGGGAGTCCCCATAAGTAAATTAAAAGAAACTCTCTTTCCTTTTTTTCTTTTCTTTTTTTTTTTTTGTGCACCTGTGCTTACTGACGGTGCTGAATAGTGATAGTTGGTCATCAGCTCGTGTTCATTGGCAGGGAGCCTCTTTAATGGCATTGGCATCGTCAATCGAGGGTTCCCTCCACTATTAGTTCCCACGTCGATTTCTGCCCAAGTACGTACGGATGGTAGTTGCCTACTTACCCTTGCATGGCATACTGGCGTGGCCTGTTCGCCTACTTAAATGTTGCTGTATGTACAACGGGTAAACAAATATGCTTCAAACAACCCAACTTCATGCGGTGGTAGGGAAGACGAAAAAAAGAATTTGGATTCTTAGTATCAGACTGCAAGGATTGACCGCAGAGATATAAACTGAATACAATTAACGTAGTTTAACTTACATACGAACACCCTTGTCCTGTCTTCAATACCAACAAAAAACCAAAAAAAAAACAAAAAAAAAAACACAAAATCGGCATGAAATGGGTGGTTCTGAATTTACTGTCGGTTATATTGTTAACGGATAGTTTTCAGCTCAAATTTGATCATCATCACGAGCGTTTGATTCCTCTTCTTTACCGTCAGGAGATTGCGGGATAAATGCATCTCAAGTTTGAGAAAGAGGGAAAGACTGAGATTGTGGGTGGTGTTGTTATCAAAAGTAGGCACAAGTAAATGACTGGCCTACGAACTGATTTGTTCTTATATGTCTAAATGGTCTGTATTTTGTAGAGGCAGCAAGCTTGGATTGGACCCCAGGCAATGTTGGACCAATGCCCTGGGCTCTCGCCCTGAAGGCATATTGTCCGTGGCATCCCTACCAACTCGAGGACTCTGAGGCACACAAGGGAGATTAATTCTGCTAATGTCCAACACTTGCACTCCCCATTCAAGAAACTGAGAGAGTGCAAATCAGGCTCAAGATAATTGGTCAGCCAAAAAATGGAGAAATCTCTTCCTTCAATTTTGAATCTACGAAGAGATCAGGTCGTAGAGTTTCAAATCACTCTAGCGCCGAGTGGCCATCTTGCGCTTTGATGGACCACCAGTATCCTAATGAGACGGACTACTTACAAGGGAAATAAAATTAAAAATTTAAAAAAAAAATGACGAGAAATCCTAGAGAAATGAGAGAAATTTCGAAGGGGTGTAACCCGTAATCGTTATATTTTATAGAGTAGGTAAAATTAGTGAGCAACGGAAATTCGAACTCTGATGTGGTGGGGCCACCCGTTTAGACCGAATGAAAGATTCGAGAAGACAGATCTGGGTTTGCAAGTAACTAACATCCGCTCCGAGATGCTCAATCAATCAATCAATCAATCAATCAAATTGCTTAAAGTCTCAAAGTTGCCCAACTCCAAGCGAATGTGGTACTGTCCCGTTTATATTAGATTAGACAAAAAAAAACATTGTTTGCATTATTTATTTATTTAGTTATTATGGTCGAGAAAATCCCCAAGCTTAAAAAAGCCATCGGCTTGTCTGTCCATGTACAGAGGGGGGAAGCGGGGATTCTCGATTAATTGCTTGTAGTAGCAAACACGCTTCTCGCTCCGGCGGGCGATGACAAGGATGGGGCTACGTCATGTCCTAACGAAGCGACCAAACCTGGGAACAAAGTCTCTGGGTTGATGGGTTCCGATATTAATTATTTTGACTATGGGAGATCAACAGCACTTAGTTCTTCGTAATGTTTTTATCTGCATGATTTGACATAATGATCCCTTCAGTTCAACCGGTTGGTCATCGCCCATGGAAATTAAGTAATCGCTAAACAAACTTATAGCTTTAGGTAGTTTGGCACGTATATATATATATATAGTATATGTTGCTTGCTTCCAAAGGCAGCTTCAGGTAGTTGTCCGCTTTGTCCCCCTCCCCACCCCCAACACCCCGGCGGGCGGGGGCCAAATGATTTTAATTTTTTGCTTTTGTTGCATCAAATTGGGCTCTCAAATTAACTCGCAATGGTTGATTTTTGCCTCTTCTTTTGAAAAGGAAATTTTTATTTTTTTGGGTAATTAATAATAGATTCAAAGTTGGGGTGTTTTTTTTTTTTTATTATTATTCTTTTTGGGTGCTCGGGTTTTAATTATTACGAGTTAGAACTCGGATAATCTCAAAAGCCTCAAATTAGCCCAGTGACGCGAAGCAAACGCTTCGTGGGGATTAGCGAGAGTTTGAATCCCCGGGCCCTCGCCCTCGCCCTCGCCTTTGCCTTTCCCCTCCCCTCTCTGCGAGAAGACCTTCCGCGCAAACTCAAAATAAAAATAAATAAATAAAGAAAAATCTCAAATTAGTGTAAGCCCAACCCAAGCTCAGCTCGAGTGGATGCATTTGCTTCTGACTCATTTGGAAAAGGCGGGCAATTAAGAAACGGGAATCTGGCTGCGACGAAGAAATAGTCGAGCGATCTAATCGTGTTTCCTTTTCTATAAAAATTTGTGCATATAATAACATATTTTGAGAAATCAAAGTTGAAACTCACAGTGCCTACAAACTCATTATAGAAGAGTTACATTTTGGGGTTTTGGGGTTTTTTGTTTTTTACGGGTCCAAAAAGGGGACAGCGGGTGGATGCTGCGATAGTCCTACAAACGAATAGTCCATTGGACGTAAGCGAACCATAATTGGGCCCAGCCGATTTTCTTTGTGGGCCAAAAAGTGAGCCGTGAAAAACGACCACCCCCAACCCCGTTTTCTCTCTCTCTCTCTCTCTCTTTTTGTTTTTTTTGTTTTTTTGGGGTCGCCGCCGGGGGGGGGGTGGGGGTGGTTTTGTTTTCTGCGTGCTGTGGGCCCACAAGGAAGAGAAAGAAGGAGAAAAAAAGTAAAACAAACTGGGCGGTAGAGGGTTGAGAGAGTACGTTGAAAAAACAAAAGGGTGGATACAGTTCCGATCTAAGCAGGCGACCTCTGAATCTGAGGGAGCTCCCAAAAAAAAAAAAAAAAAAGTAGTGGCAGATTAAGACTAACAGCGACGGACGGAACCGACCGTCCCGAAATGGCCTCAGGCGCAGGAGCTGCCCACCAAGATGGCAAGCCGAGTAAGAGCAATCGCAATTCCTTCTTCTCTCTCTCTGTTTTTGTTTTGTTTTGTTTTTTTTTTTTTTCTTAAATTAAATCATTGTGTGTGTTGGCTTATCCTCCAACCAACTAGAGCGAACTCAGAAACAACAAAAAATGGTAGAAACACAAAATGGCCTTCTTAATTAACAAAATGGCTGCGCTATTGATTTGTGGGTGGGGATTGTAAACCAAATACAATACAATACAATCTAATCTTAAGATAAGGCCTACTAAAGTAATGAGGTGTTTACTCATTCGTTTCTTTCTTTCTGTTTTTCTATATATATATATATAATAATTTTCAGCTTCTTCTGGCAAGAGGGTAGCTGTTGTAGGTGCCGGTGTCAGGTATCCTCCTTCTCTTCTCTGTTGCATTTGACTCTAACTCTTTAAATTAATTTTCTCCCTTCCCCTCCCTCCTCTCTGTCTCTCTCTCTCTCTCTCTTTTCCCCGGTTTTCGTGTTTGCAATTTTTGTTTTTGCTTTGTGATACGATGACGGCGACGATGATAATGTCTAATTTATCCCCATACGAATTTCCCTTTTGACCGTTATGTAATTTGATTTCGTCATTTTTCCTGGGCTTACTCATTTTGTACATGCAAGAATGATGTGTTGAGTCTTGACATGAATGCAATGTATCTTGCCAGTGGGCTGGCTGCAGCCTACCAGCTGAAATCGCATGGGTTGAAAGTGACGGTCTTTGAAGCCGAAGGCAGAGCTGGAGGGAAGTTGAGAACTGTCTGTCGAGATGGTCTCCTTTGGGACGAGGGAGCTAATACCATGGTATATTTCTGTTCTGCATCCATGCTATGCTCATTGGACGGTTAAACTTTACTTTTTTCCGAATCTAATTTTTTCGCCCAAATGGCTTGTTAAAGAATTAGATGCCATGTTTGTTTTACTTCTTTAATTTCTTCCCGTCACAAAAATTCTGGCTGTTTTGATCATTTCCTTTATTTTTCTTCTTTTGCACATTATGAAGACTGAGAGTGAGAAGGAGGTTGGGAGTTTACTCGATGATCTTGGGCTTCGAGAAAAGCAACAATTTGTAAGGCCTTCTGTTTCATATTCAGCACATAAGACCTTCACGTTAGTCAATTATTGTTATCCTCAATTTTATATTGCGATGGCAATATTGTTGCAAAATCTTGGCTTGCCAGTGTTTAATATTATCAAGTGATGTTCTGTTTTTCTTAGGTTGAATGTTGAAGGTTTACAGCAGATTAATTTACTGATCAGTTCATTTTTCTCTGCTTTTACAGCCTATTTCACAGCACAAACGTTATATTGTGAGAAATGGGGTTCCAGTACTGGTACTCGTTCTCGTTATTTTGTCACTGAACAAACTCTGTTCCTGGCCTTCTTAGTATCTGCAACTACTTTAATCCAAATGTTACAATAACTTATTCATGCCAGATACCCACAAATCCCATAGCACTGGTCAGGAGCAACTTTCTTTCTATGCAATCAAAGGTTTGTTTTCCAGGAATGCGGCTAAAGAAAATCTAGTAGCTTTGATTTGACTATTTGCATGAGATTTCCATATGCTGTTTAAGGCTTCATAAAAAGTAGAAGCTATATTATATTGGCATGCGCTTATATGACATTCCTTTTGCTGTTTGTAGCTTCAGATCCTTCTGGAGCCATTTTTGTGGAAGAAAACTGAGTCTTCAAAAGTGACTGATACGTCTGAAAGGTGATGACCGACATTACAAAATGTCATATGCTTTGCTGCACTTGCATTTTATTTGTTTCTGGAGGTTTTGATATCCTTATCATTGCCTTACTTTCTATGATTTTGCAGTGTTGGCGAATTTTTTCAGCGTCATTTTGGAAAAGAGGTATGATACTCTGGAGCTTGTAGTACAATAAAACATGTGAACCAACCTTCTCCAGTTGAGAACATTTCAACTTAGCATAGCAAACCAAACCTCAAAACTTTTAGATTCTTGCATTATATTTGTCTTCACTGATTATTGATCCTTTTGAATTTTGTTCCTAAGGTTGTCGATTATCTCGTTGACCCTGTTGTTGCGGGCACAAGTGCTGGAGACACAGAATCTCTTTCTGTGAGTAATGGCTCAGGTCTTTTAACTACCTCATGTAAGATCTAGGGTTTCTTTTAAAACCTTTTTGGCACCAATCCTTTCATGCTCAATAAGCAAAGGTACCTTGATGCGGTGATGCTTCTTCTGCTATGTATTTAACTTGAATTTTCTGTTTACTCTTGAGATGAGAAGAATAATATAATGCATTAGTAATCTGCACCTTCATTTGTAATGAACTTCCATTACAAGTTATCTGATAAGTTAAGTCCTGATCTCTGTGGTCTCTGTTCTTTCCATATGCTGCACAGTCTTGTAAATCCACTGTCTTTTCTGTTCAGGCACAACATTCTTTTCCGGAGCTCTGGAATATAGAGAAGCGGTAGTTCTCTGCAGTTTTTTATCTATTCTAACATCCTTATTACTGAAACAAGTTTGTGCTGAATGTCAGTTTGGTTTTCAACAAGCTGGCAACCACATTTTCATACATAACAACCTAGGATTGGAAATCTATTGTTGCTAATTTCACTGACAGAACTTGTCTTAGTCCTCTAGGCATTAGAAAATGACCAGGATTTAAGGACTGATGAACAATTTGCACAGTAAATGTCCACGTGTGTTCCATCATGTAGTCACACTTGCTGTTTGATTTGCTAGTTTAATGTGCAAACAATTTATATTTCCAGATTTGGTTCTATCATAGCTGGGGCAATTCAAGCAAAGTCATCTGCCAAAAAGGAGAAGGGTGGAGATAGAAAGGGTTCTCAAGTGAGCAAGAAACATCAACGTGGTTCATTTTCTTTTCTGGGTGGGATGCAGGTAGATTTTTTTTTTTTTTTCCAACAAGATGTAGTTCATCTGATGTACCTGGTATTATTAAGTCACCTGTACATGCAGGATATCAAAACTCTGATGCACATGTAGCACTTTTGCATAATTTATCTTTAGACTATCTAGCCTACTGTTTCTGCCATTGAAGTGCCAGTGGATATCACTTTAGGTGAAGCAAAGAGATTTTCTTTTTTGGACTCTGCAAATGTGCATCTCTACTACCCACTTAGCAGAATTTGAACCTAGGCTGTAGGCTGTCAACATTGTTTAGAAGGCATAGTCAATAGAAAAGATTTCTGTTTCAAAAATAGTATTCTTAGTAAAGCAATAGCTTATTATTATTATATATTTTTTTAAAGAGGTATCATGAGACCTTATAACCATGCCTCATTATTTGCTTAGGAAATATTAGCTAACCTGATAAACCTAAAACACACAATTGTTTAAACATTTTTCACAATTAACTATTGTGCCTGCTCGCTGGATCATACAGTCTTGGAGGTGACAGGCTATATATTACAACCTTAAAAATTGGTCCTTGTTTTCTGATCTGTGCTTTGGCAGACACTAACAGATACATTGTGCAAAAAGCTGGGGAAAGATGAGCTTAAACTGGAATCAAAGGTCTTTTCATTGTCTTACAGTCATGATGGGAAGCTAGAGAATTGGTCAGTTTCTTATGCTTCTAAGGGTGACAAGCATTCACAGGACTCATCTTACGATGCTGTAATCATGACGGTTGGTAGTTTTGCTTGCAGGAAATGTTTGTAGTGGTTTATTTATTTTCCTATTGAGACACCACACACAAGAGTACATGAGTCGACACGGCTAACAAATATCTTTTTTGTATTAGGCTCCATTGTGCAACGTCAAAGAGATGAAGATTACAAAAGGCAGAACTCTCTTTCCCTTGGACTTTGTACCTGAGGTGCTTTTCCTGTATAAAATCTGTTGTCGCCAAAAATTGCACTCCTTTACATAAGGTTACTTGCATTATGGACGCAAGATATTCATACTGAATTTTTAAAGAGCATACTGGTATTGTGGGTTTTCATCTTTCAACATTTAGTTGGCTATTTGTGAAGTATTTGTGGTCCAAGTACTGTAATTTCACTGTTTTCAAATAGCACCGAACTTATTTAGACCAAGCCAATCAATGCACTACACAAACTTGTTTTTCTGTGCTATGAGCACGTTCGTTGTTCTTAACAAATACATGGCTGCTCACGAAGGAGCAGCCACCTTAGATAGTGTTTGGTTTTTGCATTTTGGCAGTTTATTCTTGTATAAATTATTCTGTTTTGCTATGTTTTTAATGAAGGTAAGTTACGTGCCTCTATCAATCATAATTACAACCTTTAAGAAGGAGAAAGTCAAGGGACCACTCGAGGGATTTGGAGTTCTTGTTCCTTCCAAGGAGCAACAAAATGGTCTAAGAACTCTTGGTATGCTTGCCTAGGCTCAATTCAATAGAGCAGCTTGAATTTAGTCCTGCTAATTCATTCACCATACATGTGTTGTGTTGCACAGGTACACTCTTTTCCTCTATGATGTTTCCTGATCGTGCACCCAGTGACTCGTATCTCTATACGACCTTTGTTGGTGGCAGTCGAAATAGGGAACTAGCACAAGCTAAAACGTACGAGAGAGATCTATTTCTTTAGTTTTTGGAAAATAGCCATAGTTCCTGTACATTTTTCCCACATATTATACATTCTACATCTATCTCTCCTGCACAAAGAGCACAAAGACGTGCATGTAATTCACAAATATACTTTCAAATTGCATCATATTTTGTACTGCTAACCTTTTTTTCTCTCGTTGATTATTTGTTTTAGGGATGATCTGAAACAGATTGTAACTTCTGATCTGAGGCAGTTGTTAGGAGCTGAAGGAGAGCCCATATTTGTGAAGTATATAAACAACTTATAATTTGCACTTTTATGCATTTACATTCACTCTCTTTTTGGTGGAACTGGTGCTGGAAGTAAATATATTGCAAACTCATTTCCAGTCATTTCTACTGGAGTAAAGCATTTCCCTTGTATGGCCGGAACTATGGTTTGGTGCTAGAAGCCATCGAGAAAATGGAGGAAAACCTTCCTGGATTCTTCTACGCAGGTGATTATTGGTCAACTTGAAGTTTTGAACTATGATGACTAGTGATGTTCATTCTCTTTTTCCCTCCAATTGGTGTTAGTTTTACGTGCATCTTTGTTAGGTAACCACAAAGGTGGATTGGCCATTGGCAAAGCAATGGCCTCTGGATGCAAAGCAGCTGATCGTGTAATTTCCTACTTGGAGTCTTCTTCGGATGGCTGTACACTGGAAAAGGGTTCATAATAGTTGCCTGATTATTTATTCTGCTGCACGGTGTATTTCCATGTGCCAAAATGTAAAAGAGGAAGAGGCGAGGTGAGTTGAGGGTAAATCAAGCAAGTTCTACTGTATCTGTTATTGTTATTATTATTATTATTTAAATTAATTAACCCAAGTTATAAAGAAGTGTTGTTCCTATGGTAAGACACTTGCCATTGATACTTAATCATCAAAGACATTAATCTCGAAGACTGGATTTTGCAATCTCGGAAATAAAGATAGGTATGCTTCTAGTTGGCAACAAGCTAAATAATTGAGATGTGCCATGGTGATGCTGTAGATAAAGGTAGATGGGCTGGCTGATGCTTGTGATTGGATAATGCCAAGCCAAAGAAACTCTGGCCACTAGTGATTGACTGATCCGATAATCTATTAGTGGCACCGGCCTCCTTCAAGAAAAGTTGCCTCTTTGCTCTGGGTTCTTCGAGACAACTTCCCCACATTCTTTATTGTTGTTGGGAGGATACCCGTTCATCAGTTGTCAATGCGGAATGGGAATGGGAATGGGAACAGTGTCCTGTCCTGAATGAGTGGGGTTGATATAATTTTATGTCTGAGTCTGGCTAATTGCAAGCCGTTTGGAGGGAGATTTGTGGGCCGAATGGTTTGCCTCCAATCCATCGGATCTCTGTCAAGTCAAGTCGTTTTACCCTCTTTTTGTCCGCTGCCCTCGCGGTTGCTTTGTTTTTCTCGGGGCCACCGGTCGTGGTCGTCTACTCCTAACTAGGCGGGTGTCTGTCGAAGACGGCCTCGATTGCCTCGTCGGCATCCCCCCGGTAGAAAGCGTCATTTGTCCGGCATGAATGAATGCCGGTCGCCGGTTATCACCAGCACTAGCACGAGCAGTCATCACCAGCCAGCCACATTGAATTCGACAGACACGCTTCTTTCTTTCTCTCCCTGTTTCTCCCTCTCTTTGTCAGGGAAACAAAAACGATGAAAGACACATACCCACTCTGCTCCTTTTTTTGTCTTTTTCCAAATGATTTTATTATTAGGTAGCGGTTACCATCTTACTAATTTAATTTATATTCCACGTTCTCTCTAAACCTAAAGTCTTAAAAAAGAACCTCGCTGCGCACCCCTCCAGTCCTCCGGAAGGGACTCCTGGGGCCACATGCTTAGGATTTAGGATCGAAAGTCTTATCGTGCATCTTATTTAATGAGGAAATTCATATTTTAAATTTTTTGTATTTTTAATTTTCTAGAAATGACTCGAGACAATATAAAATATATAATGAAAAGATAAAAATGATGTACAAACCGAGGCGTCATTAGATATTTTTATAATTTATTGTATATTTTATAGTATTCATCATATATTTTATTGTATATTTATTAATTTTTAAAGAAAAATTAATTTTTTGTGTTTATATATATATATATATATATAAAGAAGTATAGGACTCACAGGAAAACTGAGGTCTACGCAAGTCGTCGAGTCGTCTGAGGTGGCCCAAGCAGAAACATCAAAGCTTTCAACGCTCAGAATCCCCCTCTCAAATATGACAACTACTAGCGCCTGCGTGTGAATCGCGATGATAAACCATAAAGAAAAAGTGAAGCTCTATGGAAAAGGGCATCTTATTTAGAAATTTGAGAAGAACAGAAATCGTTGTCAAAAACAGATTCAAACAAATGCATCGGAGACCGGACGAGAGAATCCAAAGAGAAGCGAAACAGAACAGACCTCCACCTGCGAGAGAAATATTAATGAGTCGCACGCCGGCCCGCGGGGGCGGGGGGGGGGGACAAAGCAAAGCCGCACGGGACAAGCCATCTTTGGGTCTTTCTTCGCTTCCACTGTTCCGCGCACACTTATAATAATAATATATATATATATAATAAAAAAAAAAATCAAAACATAAGCCCCACCGCTGGGCTTGGCTGGCTCCATTGAAAGCCCATGTCAGTTAATTAATCCCTCTTTTTACTTGGCAATCGGTGGTCCCTGTCTGGCACGTGGCACTGCTGTCCCGTCTTCCCTTCCTCAACTGCCACCTCTCTTTAAGAGTGTCACCTGCGCTTCTCCTGCTCCTTTATGCCGTAACGGCTGCACTAGTTTCTGAGCTCTTCGTATTGCTCTATCTTATCTGTCTACGGTGTCAATTTTCAACGTTTTATCCTCTCTCTCTCTCTCTCTCTCTCATTTTCGCTTCCTCTGAACCGGTCTCCATAATTTGATTTCTAAAGTTCTTCTTTGTTCTCCTGGACTGTCTCCCAGTGACTTTCTTGGGTTCATTAACTTTCTTTTCTTTTTTTTTTTTTTTTTTTTTTTTCCTGTCTCGGGTCCTGGGTTCTTCTTTCCTGCGGCATTTACTCGACACCCAACAGCTTGGCACCGTTACCCACTTTCTAAGAAAACGGGTCTTCTCGAAGGCGAATTTTCCCGCTTTTTTTTTTTTTTGGTTTTGTTTTGTTTTGTTTTTTGTTTGGTCATTCACCTGAGGTTCCTGCTGCTTGAATTCGGACAATGGCTGAAACTTTGCTTACAGTTTTATGAGTCCTACAGACTGTAGTCTAAAACCGAGGTCAGGACCTAACGTTCACGAGCGGTGCTGGGGTTATTAAAGGAGCTTTCTTCTGATGGATCTGGTTTTTCGTCTCCTTGATTTGATAATGTTCCTAGGATCGTCCGCCACTTGGTGAAGTTTTGGGCCTTCTTGCTTCGTCAGCAATGGGGTGGACAAAGTGGTTTCTCACATTTTTTCTTTCGTGGACTCTTTCTATCCAAACCACCGTTGAGCTGCAATCCCATCAGAATCAACTTTTAATTCAACTAAGGAAGCATTTGGAGTACCCTCCAGTATTGGATGCCTGGGAGAGTCACAATGGAGACCTCTGCAACCTGTCTTCAACTTCACATTCGAGCATCATTTGCCAGGACAATTCTGTTGCTGAGCTCAAAATTATGGGAGATAAGCTTGTCAAGGTCAGCGAGTTCAATGGGTTCGCAATTCCGAACCATACTTTGTCTCAACATTTCTCAATTGATTCATTTGTCACGACGTTAACGAGGCTGACAAGCTTGAGGGTCCTTAGCTTAGTGTCTTTGGGGATTTGGGGACCTCTTCCTGATAAGATTCATAGGTTGTTCTCACTTGAACTTTTGGATTTGAGCTCTAATTTTATGTTTGGTTCAGTTACACCTCAACTGTCAAGATTGGTAAAGCTTAGTTCTCTGACACTAAACGACAACTACTTTAATGGAACTGTTCCTGATTGGCTAGATTCATTTCCTAATCTCGCCATTCTGAGCTTGAAGGCTAACAGGTTTATGGGACAGTTTCCTTCTTCAATATCCAGAGTCAAAACACTAACAGATATGGCCTTGAGTCACAATCAGCTTACTGGCAAATTGCCTGATTTAAGCCCCTTGATTAGCCTGCATGTGTTGGATTTAAGAGAGAACAAGTTAGATTCTGATTTACCAGTTATGCCAAAGGGGTTAATTACGGTGCTTCTAAGCAACAATTCCTTCTCGGGGAAAATTCCGGTGCAATTTGGCCAGTTAAGTCAGCTTCAACACCTTGATTTGTCCTTCAATCATCTGAGTGGAAGCCCTCCTTCTTCGTTGTTCTCTTTGCTAAACATCAGATATTTAAATTTAGAATCCAACGAGCTGAGCGGTTCACTTCCAACTGCCCTTGCGTGTGGCAGCAAACTCGGGTTTGTTGACATCTCTGCAAACATGTTCATTGGCAGCCTTCCTTCTTGCTTGGATGGTATGGCAGATAAGGTAGTAGTTAAATTTGGTGGAAATTGCTTATCCGTTGATGACCATAATCAGCACCCACAGTCGCACTGTGAGGAAGGCAATAGGGAGTCAAAACGAAAAAGAGGCAGAACCATAGGAGTATCGGTTGCCATTATCGGAGGAGCTGTTCTGTTTATTGGACTTTTGGCACTTGGGGTTCTCCTTTTGTGCAGAAGATACTGCTCCAGGGCATTTGAGCAGAATATAATCTCGAAGGCCACTCAAGATAATTCACCTACTGCTGTTTCCTCTGAAGTTCTCGCAAATGCTAGTAAGTTTCAACTGCCAGGTTAAGTTGTTTATTCAGCTACTATTTTGATGTCACAATCCAAGACCTACTAATTAATATCACGTGTCAGTTGATTCTTGATAGAAAATGCTAAGCTTTTCCTTTCTGTTCCTTTTAGGATTCATTTCTCAAGTAGCCAAGCTGGGGGCACAGGGGGCTGCAGTTTGTCGTGTTTTTTCCTTGGAAGAGTTGAAGGAAGCCACGAAAGACTTTGATTCATCAACATTTATGGGCGAGGGCTTTTCTGGGAAGGTACTTTTCAGTTTGTTTCTCCCAAGTCCCTTGGTTGCAGCAAGAACTGCAAGCTTTGTAATTGATTGCCAGTCAATAGTTCGACTTGGTTGCAACTTTCTTGGGAAGGGCAATCTTATGACAACTGCTCGACCAACTAGTTCTGTATATCCATCTTCATGTTTGTTCAATTTAATGTATCTCTATTGTCAGGTTTTCAGCGGAAGATTGGAGAATGGAACCTATGTTGCAGTAAAATCTTTGCCTCTGTTGAAGAAGCAGTCCATACAGAAACTGAAAGTTCACTTGGATATTCTGTCAAAGCTTCACCATCCACACCTTGTTTGTCTCTTGGGTTATTGCATTAATAGCGGTGGACAAGATGATTGCAGTAGCAACAGAGTCTTCCTTGTTTATGAATACGTACCTAATGGGAACTATGGTGCCCGGCTATCAGGTTCGTATGGTTGTCTTGGGAGAATTTAGTCTTTTCTTTGTTTATTTGAATATGTTTGAAGAAACAAAAATTATTCGAGTATGTGTCTGTTTATTCGGTAGTTTGTTAAGAATTATAAACAGAATAACCCTGTATCTTCTTAATCAGTACTGATTTTACTATCTCTTCTCCGTGATAACTTTAAGCATTGCAATGTCTACCTTAACTACATGTCTACGTGCAGAAACATATCCAGAGAAAGTTCTTAACTGGCCAGATAGATTAGCCACCCTAATTGGTGTTGCCAAGGCTGTGCATTTTTTGCATACTGGGGTGATTCCAGGTATTTTCAAAAATCAACTGAAGACAAATAACATATTGCTTGATGAGCATCAGATTCCCAAGCTGAGTGATTATGGGATGTCCATTATCACAGAAGAAACCGATAAACTTGAGGTATATAGTGTATGGCTAATTTTAACTGGGAAAACCGTCTTAGTCCTGAGTTGTTATTCTGACGCATATTAACTTGTATGTAGGCAAAGGGAGAGGGACCAAAATCCAGGTATGTATTCTGTTTTTCTGAGCATCTCATCCAAGAAATGCTTGGTAAAGTCTGTTGAGTTGCGGTTATGATATGTCTGAAAGAGTTTTTGGCATCCTTTTCTGCAGTCATAAGATGAACTCAGACGATGACGATGTCTACAACTTTGGGTTTATACTGCTCGAGTCACTCGTTGGGCCTGTAGTAATTGGGAAAAGGGAAACATTTCTGCTCAATGAAATGGTATGCTAAAACCTTTTGACTTATTTGGTTTTTCACAACATAATTTTTCACTTTAGTAGAGCTTTTCTATTGATTAACGTGCAATTAACTGAACATCATAACCCTGAACTGATTTTATTTCTCAATTATTTTACCATTCAGCTAAGTGGGTCCTGTCCTCATCTAACCGTTTTTAAAGATTCCTTGGCCAATCCAGCTTTCTTTAGCTAATTAACCCGTTTGGAGATGTCGGGTTTGCACGTTCATTCTGTTGTGACGTACGGATCGAAGATTGATTTCATTCATGTATTTCCATGCTTAGGCGACATTGTTGAAATGCTGGGTAACTTTGGAAAAAGAGAGTATGTAAATTTACTTTTATTTTGCATGGACTGGCTTTGTTTCTGAGACTGCTCTTACACCTGGCAGGTATCTTTTGGCAGCCAGGATGGTCGAAGAGGAATGGTGGATCCAATCGTTTTAACCACTTGTTCGCAGGAGTCACTAGCGATCGTGGTTTCTCTCACGAGCAAATGCATATCCCCAGAGCCAACAACTCGTCCTTCTTTCGAGGATGTCCTGTGGAATCTGCAGTATGCAGCTCAAGTCCAGGCAACAACTGATGCTGATCAGAAGTCAGATTCTACGTCAGAGCCATTAGCTGATGGAAAAATGGTATAGCCACATATTAAGCTGTGAGTTACGATCTTGATTAGAAGAAACCAAAAGATAGCCTCAAGGGGCAGGGGGCATTTTCCTGTGGGAAGCAAAATGTAGGGTCCATAAATGCACATCTGATTGTTCGTTTGCCCATAAACTATAAAAAAAAAAAAAAAAACATTATATTATATTAGGACTGTTTTCCCTCTGTTACTCAAGTCCTAAATGAAACGAAATGTTTACAAATTACGAGTGGGCAGAGTTCTTCATAAATTTGGACACGCATTTTGATGGTAAGAGGAAGCCTGGCGAAGAAGAGGTTGGGTTGTGTCGGAGGCGAATCACACATGGAGGATGTTTGAACTACACACAACTACAAACCGCTAGCGGGGTTCCTTGGACTGCGGGGGCGTCGTGCATTGAGCTGAAATGAATGCGTATGGATCGGGGGGCTAATTCCTGGCGAAGAGGGAAGTGGGGAGGGGGTGTCGTGCGCAATAAATAATGGGGGAGGAGATTAGTGGACAGAGTCAGAGAAGCGTCGTGGGCTGCACTCTGTGTCCGATGAGTGGGCTTAGGAGATTGTTTATTATTATTATTATATATATATTTTTTTTAAAAAGTCCTTTTCTGTTTTGTGTTTGTGACTTTTTTTTTTTTTTGGACTTTTTGGTTGCGGGTGAATACACAGAAAATCTGCTCAACAAATCCACAATCGTTTTGGATTTAACGGCCCAACTCAACAGCAACAAAGCCCCCATAATCATAAAGGTAGAGAATAAAACAAATTGCCGGGGGGGGGGGGTGGTGGTGGTGGTGGGACGTGTTGTTTGATAGTTAACAAGTTAACTAGAGTTTGGTGGGGGTGGTGGTGGTGGTGGTTAGTTTTACTCAGCGATAGCGTGGTAATGGTAACACTGTCTGTTATGTCGGCGAACATAAGCCAGCCAGGCCCGACGCAGCTTGGCAAACCGACCCCACGCCACGCTATGCCACGCGCCTCAAAAAAAAGGAAAAAGAGCCGTCAAAACTCCGTTAAATTGCCGTAACAACCGAGTCCATATCTCTCTCTCTCTCTCTATATATATATATATATGTATATATACACAAAAAAGCGTGGGGTGGGGGGGGGGGGGGGATTGGCGACGGCAACTGACGGCGCGGGACTGCCCTGCTTGTGTGCACGATGGCATGATTGGAGAGCAACTCCTCCTCCGACAGCGCGTAATCAGTTCCTACCAGTTAAGAAAAAAAAAAAAAAAAAAGAAGCCCCTCTTTAATAATAATAATAATAATATTATTATTATTATTATTATTATTTTAAAAAATAAAATAAAATAAAATCTGATGAAATAATTGGTACTCGGCGAGTGAAAAACACGCCGACCGCCCTTCCCCGTGGAACTCCGACTGACTTGTCGCCGTTTCTTCTTCTATTTTTCCATTAACTTAATTATTATTATTAGTTACTTTGCTGACTCACTCGCTGACTGAGGAGAGAGAGAGACATTCTTGTTGTTGTCTGCGTCACTCATCGTTGCAACGGCACACAAAGCACAAGCATTTTTTTTTTGTTGTTTATTTTGGCCTTTGCCTATACTTGTCGGTGGCCTCAAACACCAGAGGACTTGCAGCGGGTAAGTCAAGAAGGAAGGAAATGTGGCGGTGACTACATTTCCAGAAATCCCACTTCTTGCGCTGTTTCGCTTGTGCAGCCCTTTTCCAAAGTGAAAGATTCCTTCTTGCTTTCTTTCTTTCGTTGCATTATGATGATGATCGGAGATCTGGCCGCCAAGAGCCCTTTGTAATCCGTTGTTCCAGTGACAACAGTCTCTTTTGTTCCTTAGTGTCTCATTCTACTTGGCTGTGGCTTTTCGAGTACCTTTTCTTATGTCCTCCCTTTAAAATTTCCGTTTTCCTTCCCATTTAAACCGGAAGCTCTCATCTTGCTTTCTTATCACATAAATCCGTAGATCCTGAATGGGAAATGTCTTCTTGGTTGCTACTTATAGTTGTCACAATGTCAATTGCTTTATTTTGTGCGCTTCTTTCTCATTACTTCTCCCGTAGATTGACGTTTTTTTTTTTTTTTGGTGGATTGTGGAGTATAGGACTCCGAGGACCTGGTTGGTAACTGTTCATCAGCATCTGCATTTGCATTGTGGAATACTAATTCTTGTTGAAAAATGGTTCTGGGTCCGAGTTCAAAGAGTAAGAAAGCCTCTGCTCAGGCATATTATTTGATCCATGTCCAAGAGATTAAGCCTTGGCCTCCGTCTCAGTCTTTGAGGTCCCTTCGTTCCGTCTTGATCCAGTGGGAAAATGGTGGTCGTTCAGGGTCTACAAATGCTGTTGTTCCTTTCCTTGGGTCTGTTGTTGGTGGGGGTAAAATTGAGTTTAACGAGTCCTTTAGATTACCTGTGACTTTGTTAAGGGAAATGTCTGTCAGAGGCAAGGATATCGATACCTTTCAGAAGAACTGTCTGCAACTCAACTTATGTGAACCTCGAAGGGATAAGGCACAGTTATTGGCAACTGCTGTGTTAGACTTGGCAGATTACGGTGTTATCAAGGCGACTACGGTTATTACTGTTCCAATGCACAGCAAGAGGAGCTTCAGGAATACATCTGAGCCAATTTTGTATGTCAAAATCCAGCCAGTTGATAAGGGTCGCAGCAGCTCCTCTTCTGGGGATCGCCTGGCAAAAGGGGTATCCCTTGACAAGAATTATGGAGAATCAGTTTCAGCGTTGATGAATGAAGAATACGCTGATGAAGCTGAGAGCGCCTCTTTTACTGATGATGATGTTTCCTCACATTCATCTATGACTAGTGGGGGTTTGCTTCCGCGAAATGGAGAGGTACCCATCTTCTTGTTCTCTCTCTCTCTCTCTCCATCCCTCCCTCTCTTTCTCTTCAATTTGATTGTATTTTAATTGGCTGACGTGGTTTCTATCAAATTTCTTGATAGTGGATCTAAACTGGACACTTCTCTAATGAACCTCACCAACATTGATAGCTTAACTGTTACCTTATGCCTAGAAAATGAGACAGCTTTCTTTAGTCAAAATTAATGCTGCAGTGCACGTAATTTCACCTGTGGGACCAATAATGCGAACAGCTTTTTGTGAATTGCTGATAAATTGCAAAGTAAGAGATAAGTTAGCCCATCATGTTTACTTGCAGAATGGTCCAAACCGACTGATAGATAGTAGAGGGGTTAGCAAGGACACCAGCACGAAGCCAGGGCTTGAAAAACACACCAAAGAAAATTCAAATGAAGGTTCAAGTTGCTCATCCTCTGTAGACTTATCTTCTGATATTGGGAGTTCAGTAAATGGTCAGGCTTCTGTTTTGGACTCCCCTGGCCCTGATGTGACTTCAATGCTAATGCAAAAAGATGATGCTGCCCAAGGTGTTCATTTTTCATCCTTGCCTTGTAACATTGAAGATACAGGGGAAGAGGCCACTGACAACATGAGAAGTAGCAACCATCGAGATTTGGAGCAAGATGATTATGAAAAGATCAATAGCTGCACAAGCACCATCGGAGTTAAAACTCAGCAGAGCAGCAAGGATAATGCAACAGTCCTTTTTCCAGCCAAAGTAGCATCATCACCTGACAATCTCTTGATGGCTGAGAAGCTTGGTTCCACAATTTCTAGTGACTTTGAAATTGATAGGGCAGATGATGGAAAAACTCAGAGATCTGACAAATATTCTTTGGAGGATAATACATTCCACAGTAATTTGAGTTGCAGTTCCTCTGAGGATACAATGGTTAAGAATCGTGGAGAAAATGGAGTAATGGATACTTTTGCTCAAACTGGAAATGAAGACCCAATTTTGAGTGGTACACTTTCTCCAAGTGGAGAATCTGGGATGCATGGAACTGTCTTTAAAGTTGATAGATTGAAGCATGTGAAATCTGTTAGGTCGCCATCAGACTCTGTTAGGAGCACTAGGGTTGTCAGCAGAAATCAGCGCATTGAAGTCAAGGAAGTTGCTGTCTTGGAAGATGCAGAGAAGAGATTAGGAAATATCAGCACCAGTGAAAGAACTAGTACTACTTTTTATCCTAAGTCTGCTAGAACCACCAATTTAGACGCCAAAATCCAGAAATTGGAACTCAAGATAAAGATGCTCGAGGGAGAGTTAAGAGAATCTGCTGCTATGGAAGCTGCTCTGTATTCAGTCGTAGCTGAGCATGGAAGTTCCATGAGTAAGGTACATGCTCCAGCTAGGCGTCTTTCAAGGTTGTATCTGCATGCTTGTAAAGAAAGGTCCCATTCAAGAACAGGCAGTGTGGCTAGAAGCACTGTTTCTGGGTTAGTTCTGGTAGCAAAAGCATGTGGCAATGATGTCCCCAGGTAACTTTGTATGGTATCTTTCCTCATATGTCCATTACTCTTCATGATGCAGTTATCAGCCCCTCTAAAACATTTATTCACAAATGAGGTGGCATCTCCTTGAAGAGTTATTCATATCCTCTTGGACCAAAAGAAGGATTCTATTCAGGGTTTCATTGAGTACTATTATCTATCTTGTAAGAACATTTATAGGACCTATTACTGCAAGAAAAGAAAATGAAACTAAAAACTTTGGTATATTTTCACTGATACTTGTCCGAAAGCCTATTGATTTTAGCCAGTTTTCTATTTGTTTGTTGGTAGCCAGTGGAAGAATTTCAGGCATAGGCAAGCCTCATGATAATGAAGATCCAATAAAAATGCAGTCTAAATGTGCCTTCTCTATTTGCAATGGAGCTTCTTAGCACTTTGTCACAAGCTCATATAACATTTTATATATTCTTAACTTCAGGTTGACATTTTGGTTGTCAAATGCTGTTGCGTTGAGAGCAATTATATGCCACGTGATCAGTCAATCAGAGCTACCACTCTCTGCAGAACAACAGATGCAGAAGGATGGTTGTGAAAAAAGTATTATGTTGACTTCACTAAAATGGAGCAATGCATCTCCCAACACAAAGGAGAAGAATGCTATTTATGGAGATGTGGGTGACTGGGACAAACCGAGCACATTTATAACTGCCCTTGAAAGAGTTGAAGCTTGGATTTTCTCCCGAACTGTTGAATCCATCTGGTGGCAGGTTAGGCTTGCATCCATTGATACCTTGTTCATAAATGCACATTACTAATAGTCATCTTAGAATCAAATGTAACAGAAGTTCATTACCTTTCCTGTTTGTGTCCCAGACTCTTACCCCACACATGCAATCCGCTGCAACAAATGCAATTGATGACTTTGCTGGTTCCGGGTCTAAGAAAAGCCTTGGAAGGACATCTAGTTCATGTGATGAAGACCAAGTAAACTTTTCACTGGAGCTCTGGAAGAAGGCTTTCCAGGATGCTTGCGAAAGACTTTGCCCTGTTCGAGCTGGAGGACATGAATGTGGCTGTTTGCCTGTGCTAGCCAGATTGGTAAATCACAAGTAGCTACATCTAATCATGTTTCTCTAATATCTGTTTAATTTCTTTCTTAAAGCACCACACATTCATGTTGTATTTTAATTATGTAGATTATGGAGCAATGTGTAACCAGGTTAGATGTGGCAATGTTCAATGCCATTCTCCGTGAATCTGCTGATGATATCCCAACCGATCCAGTATCTGACCCCATTAGTGATTCAAAAGTTCTGCCTATTCCATCCGGGAGATCAAGCTTTGGGGCTGGCGCCCAACTGAAGAATGCAGTAAGAAATGATCTTGGTGTTACATGACTAGCATCATTAGTTATAATTGACAATCCTTCAATTTTTAAGGAGAAAGGGGAAACTTGCTTGTAAAACCACATTTTTTGGCAATTTAAATGTGGTCTAACAGCAAAGCAGTAAATGATGAATATTGTTATTGGCGGACATTGGAAGCTGCTCAAAATTGCTGACTGACTTTCTTCCCTTGTGTGACTCTGATTGCAGATTGGAAACTGGTCAAGGTGGCTGACTGATCTGTTTGGTATGGATGATGATGACTTGCTTGAAGTAGAAAATGATGAGAATGATGAGAGAGAATATGCATCTTTCAAATCATTTCATCTCCTTAATTCATTGAGTGATCTTATGATGCTTCCCAAGGATATGCTCTTAAGTAAATCCATACAACAAGAGGTATGATGAGCTAACCCAAGCTCTTCTATTCAATCTCAATCTGGTTTGAGCAATGCTTTGGATGGCCTATTTGCAGTGTTTAAATGCTTGTTTTTGAAGGTATGCCCTAAATTTGGTACAAAATTGATCAAGAAGGTTCTCAACAATTTCATCTTGGATGAGTTTTGCCCCGATCCTATTCCCAGTGATGTCCTCGAATCCCTGGACTCTGCGGTTAGTCACATTCTAAACATTTCACCCACTATTTAATATTAGCCAAAATATAAGGTTAGCCTGAATGTATAAGATTGCAATCACGTGTGGGCAACCCATGGAGGAATAAACTCAGCATTTTTGTGTTGCTTTGTTCAGTTCTTTAAATTTTCTGAGTTGGTTCTATTAAGTCATTTAGAAACATGCAGCTTTACTTTAATGCATTAGTTTTGGGTTGACTGTGACAGGCAAAAGCCTTGATGGTTCTGCCCTAAATGTAGTCTATGCCAACTTAGACTTAGCTGCATCCTTAGCCTAAACAATTTGGTACCAAGAATTAATCCGACGAGTTTCTACCGGATCAATTGAGCAATTTCTCCTTTTATCTTGACTTAGGATGCCACTGATGCCGGGGAGGCACTTATCATTACCACACCATGCACTGCAGCTCCTCCAAGCTATTTGCCGCCTTCAGCTGCTTCTATTGCAGGTACTATCGGACATTTGGGAAGTCAGTCTCAGTTGAGAAGAAGTGGATCCTTAATCCTCAGAAAATCACATACCAGTGATGATGAGCTTGATGAACTAAAGTCACCTTTGGCATCAATTCTCCTTGAAAACTCTCGAACATCACCAACTTTGACAAAGCCCAACTGGAAATCTAAAGATAAGGGCAATGAAAGCAACATTAGATATGAACTCCTCAAGGACGTATGGATGAAGGGCGAGTAGTTTTAGATCTATGTTCAGAGTCAAAAAAAAAAAAAAAAAAAAGGTGTGCTTCACTGTACATCTGCAATCAAGTTTTGGCTCTATTTTTTGCCCCTCTTGTATATGTACAGAATGCAACCACTGCAGTATTAGTTCTATAAATAAAGCACAAAAAAAACTTTTCCTCTACCATAATTTTGTGGTGTGTGAGTGTAATGTACTGAACAACAAAAAAAGAAAACTTTCTTAGCAGAAAATGTAATGGGGAAATGGATGGTTAATTTAGCTTTGGGCTTATGGAATGTAATCATGCATAGTTTAGAGCATCTGGTCCCTGCTGGCTTTGAACAACAGAGTTGTGATCGTTGAGTGTTATAATTCATTTTCTTTTTGGTACACACATTTTAACCTTCTTCACTTGCAATTATTTTGGCATCCATATTTTAACTGGAATGCTCAAGGGATTAGTTGACGGATTCAGTTTGTAGTCTGATACATCCTATCTCACCTGCCAATCTGATATGCTAAATAGCAGAGCCCCCATTCGAAAATGACAAAGTACCATATATTTCAATCTGGCGAAAAGGGGAAAACCAGAGCCAAAATGCCTAGCAAGCGCATGAGAGTGGTTTGAGTGAAACGGATAAGATGTGAGTTCCCACAGATCAAGAAGGAAACTGTCACTCCACGGCGATCTAGACGACAAAAATGTGGTTAATGGTTGTATGGTGAATGGTTGGAGCCTGGGCAAGTTCACAGTTCTCACAAGCAACAAAGAGAAGACACAAGATATGAAGACTTAAGCATAACGAGCTTGATTAAGATATCTTCATCATACATGCCAGTGTTCTTAGCACTTCATCTCTCGCCAAAATTACATTATAAACATACAGCCTCAAGTTGCAAACTACTTGACAAACTAAAATTCTGAAAGACCATCAAAAATCCATCGGGAAATTGCAGCACAAACTCACACCTTGCTTGATTTGACATTGTACAGGCAACGTGCCTCCCATTGCAGTGAGAGCCGTAGGGACTCCCAATTGCTTTGTGTTATTGGTTGTAGAAATCTATCATTTTCAAATATCATACCATAACAGTATGACTAAATTAAGACAATGACCGAACTAAGGTAGCCATCAGTTTCATGCAATTAAAATAAATCAAGCAGCTAGTTTTGGTGAAGAACTAAGAGCACTCATGTGCTTGAGTTGTAATGCAGCCAACAAGCCTTGCCATGTTTCTCCAGGCGCAACTCCCACTTGAAAGTCCAGAAGTTTCTTTTGTTTCTTGTAGTAATCTTCCAATGCCTTACACTGGGATAACAAACAATCAAATTAGAAAAATTTCCAAATTCTTTTCTCCTCGAAAATAAATAAATAAATAAATAAAATCATAACTTGCAACCCTCAATTTTGACAATTAAAGCCAGTAGAAGTTACAAATAAAATTTAAGCTAAATAAAAACAGCTCAAGCAATTAGTGTTCCAAGCACCAGATAGATGAAGCACACTGTGAAGGGCAGGAAGGAAATGGATGCCATCGATGAGAGAATTGACGAGTGATTCACAATAAAAAAGCACAGAAATTACTCAGAATCACTCAAATAACAAGTTGAATGAAGTAATGATACTGCCGAACTTAATTTTGATCCACAGTTGGCATGTGAAGTACCTGCTCTGCATAGATGCGGAGCTTTTCCTTTGAAGAAGCACTTTCCGCATCAGAAACCGCAGTCCCGTAGCTTCCCGTGCTCAGAAAATTTCTTCTGAGTGGGTGATCTTTGGTGCACTTGAAATTCACAACCAAATCAATATCTGCAATTTGGTCAAGAATCTCCTGCGGACAAGTTCAATGGCCAGGCTTTCAATGCTATTTTTCTACTAGTAGTTACAATAACAATTAAGATGGAATCTTCAAGCATAAAGGAAACGCATGGTTGATGTTGAAAACTACGAGACTTACAGCTTGGATTCTTGTACGAGGAATGCCATCCAAAATGAAGCCAGTTTCACCTCTCTGGTATCCTTCTTCGAGCCTCTTTGACAACAATCCGAATATCACATCCTCTGGCACTAGCCTCCCTTCATTCACAGCGTTGGCAATCTAATCCCACCACCACCCCCCCCAAACCCAAAGAAAAAAAAAAAAAGAAGAGGACAAATTAAGCGAACTTCAAAAATAATTTGGACATTCTGATCAAAGCCAAATACTCGCTTTTGAAAATGTAAAATTTTTATAAGATCAAAAAAAAAAAAAACAAAACTTTAAATAAAACCAGCGACTAGTTTGGGAGGAGAAGAATATGAAAGTGAACCTGTTTGTAGAGACGAGAGCGAGGATTAAGCTCCTGGCGAAGAAGGGTACCCATGGAAATGTGAGGAACTTCTAGAAGCTTAGACAGTTTCTCGGCGTACACGTGCTTTTTGGCTCCTGGGTCCCCAATCAGCACCCACTGCACTCCTCTTCCCCAAGAAGACTCCGCCGCAGACTCTAGGCTGGGCTCCGGCCGCCGGGCGTTACCACGCGACCCATATCCTGCTTCGGAATAATAGTCCTCCTCGTACTCGTAGTCGTACTGAACAGCTGCTGCCGCCGCCGATCCGTAGGCTCGGCTGCTGGCGAGGAACCCCATGCGACGGAGAGCCTGCGGCGCGGCAGCTAATCTCATTCGGCTCGGCCAGGCCATGGCGGCGGCGGCGGCGGCGGCGAAGACAGAGTCAGATGGAGAGAGGAAGAAGAGAAGACAATTTGCGAAGCCGGCGGGCAACAAAGAGGGCTTTATGTGGAGAGGGAAAGTGTGGGGTTGGAGCGGGCCGGGAGAGGGGGAGGAGGTTTTACCTTATAAGTGGAAACGGAGACTCTGAATTACGGTAATGCCACTGCGTTTATAAAAAAAAAAAGAAGGATTATTGCGTGTCGCATTTCGGTTGGGCGGCTTAAGTTAAAATGTGCGGGAGATCAGACGAAGAAGAAGACGTTATGCCTGCCTGGACGAACACGGCTGTTTAGGGTTGAACCGGAGGCGTCCACAAGACGCGGGTGCTGGCTCTTCAAGAAGCGACACGTGGACCGATGGCTCGGAAGTCCAAGGGCCTTGCCTGACCACGTGGCAGCCTCAGTCTTTTAAAAGCTAATTTTATATTATGAAATCCCTTTTTTTTTTTTTTTTTTCTCGGGGGGAAAATTTTTTTTTTTTTTTTAAATGTGAATCGTAAGAACCTCTCAGGGGCAAATCCACGATCCACGGATTCACGAGCCATCGGGAGGGGAAGGAGTGGGCTGGTCCCTCCTCGATCACAATGTCCGGAGAAAAACGATAGCCGTGCAGGATCCTCTGGCTCTTGTACGTTGTTCGTGGAAGAGGCTGGAATTTGTCGAAACACCGACCCCGCTGAATCGGAAAATAGCAAATATTTTCTTCCGTCAGCTGACACGTCAAAGGAACACCGTCGGATTGGAAGGCTAGGGATGTACCGTGGAGGGTGTCACTGGCCAAAATTTTCACCCTCGTAAAAGTACTAAGTCTCACTTAGTCTTAGTCTGACTTAGTTTTAGTTAAATCATCACACGAGACACAAACAATTTTTAGAGGAAGTACTTCCTAACTTTTATTACTTTTTTTAAAGTATACAAAGAATGTGGTTGTGGTTGCATAAAATTAGCTTGTGGTTTGTGACATGCCACTATGAAGGAGGCTTGGCCAACATTCTCTTCTTCCGAGGTTCCATCGTCTTCAATGCTGTCAAGTACTTCATGTTTCCCTCTTCCATTCCTTACTGTACGTACAAGGAAGAAAGCACAACACAAGTTTTTCCACCCTTGCTGGTAGGTTGACCCTTCTCACCAGCAATGAAACATGGTTGCCTCTCATCCATGATCAGTAACCCACCCAAATGGAGCATTAGTGTAATTCCTGCTTGCACAAATAGATCCATTCCTAGGATCACATCAAAGTCGTCTGACGACATTATGAAGAAATCAAATTTACTAATCTATTGACCTAGAGTTACCTCAACTTCTTTTGTCATTCCCAGAACATCGCGTGCCGCTGAATTGACTACTTTCACACGACTGCCGCTCTTGCTCACCTTTAGCCCAAGTGAGCCCACCACCCTTTTCTGCAATGAAGCCATGGGTTACGCTAGAGTCCACCGTAGCCAACAGTTCTTACCTTCCTAACCCAATTTTGACAAAAATCAGGCCGGGTGATAGAGCACATTCCGCACGCACGACATTAATCAACTGTAGAGGATTAACTCGAGAAGGACTACTGTCGCCATCATTGTCCCCCTCTTCCGCCACCAAAGCGCTCAATTTCTCCCTCTATGGGCACTCTCTTGCCCTATGTGGACCACTGCAAATGAAACAACCCAAGTTTAATTTGCTTTTACCTTGGTCTAGAACAACAGCTTTGCCTTTCCCCTTACTGTCGTCCCCTTGTTTGCATTCTCAAAAGTCCTCCTTTTTCTTCCTTGGACAGTTTGCCATTCAAATAATCCCTGAAGTTGACTCGAAAATCCATCAAACCATCCACAGCAGCAATTGCGGAGGGCAAGCCCTTCACACTTTGCCTCCGAAGCTCCATTTGTGCCCAAGGTTGGAGTCCTGACATGAAATTGAACAGCTTGTCCTCGTCCGACATATTTCGAATGTCCAGCAATAAGGAGCTGAATTCCTTAACATAGTCACGAACCATGCCATTAAGCCTCAATCTCTTCAGCGACTCCCTTGCAACCCATGATGTATTGCAAAACAGGAATTGATCCTTTAATTCCTTTTTTAGCACGCCCTATGTCTCGATCTGAGACTTGCCTGAGCTGGCATTGTCGTCGAGCCTTGTCCGCCACCACAGTTTGGCGTCCTTGGCCAGGTACATATTAGTAATGATCACCTTTTCATCTTCAAGTACCTTCGCTGCTATGAAGTATTGCTCCATGTTCTACAAGAAATTCTCGATTACTTTAACATCCCGTTCTCCCTCAAAAGCCTTAAGTTTAGGAACTTTCATCCTCCTAGATGACTAGGCAGCACCACCGGATTGGCTGCCTATGACCTTCTTAAGAACAGCAACATCCTGCTCTATGTTGCCAAAGGATTGTGTCTAACCACCATCGAGACTATCATAATGAGTTTGGAGGAAACTTACTGATTTCTCTAGTTCGTCCAGCCTTGCCAAGATAGTGAGGACCTGCTCCTTAGAGGTACCACCGAGTACTTGTTCAATCTCAGACACCCGCTCATGAACAGCATCAAGTCTTGATCCATCTGCTATGAATTGAACCCGCTTTGATACCAGTTGTCACAGGGCCAAAATTTTCACCCAAAATTCGGATTTTGTGATGACACTAAGTCTCACTTAGTCTTAACCAAACCATCACACAAGACACAAATAGTATTTATAAGAACCATTTCCCAACCTTTATTACTTTCCCTAAAGCATACAAAGGATGTCAAGGCCTCTCACATACGTGTTCTCTCAACACTTCCTTGTGTGTTTATAGTTATCCCGGTTATCTGAGTTCTCCGAATTCTCTCTCTCTCACTTGAGTTGCCTATTCCTTGGCTGTCACACTATACCTATTTATAGTATTGGTAGTTGACATCCCTAAATACCTAGGATCATGCATGACTTGGCCACCAACCCAATCATGCATAGTGGGGCTCCCCACTTTGAAATAACTTCCTTACTAACTCATTACATCATGCTTCTTCATTCAAGGAGAGCATGACACTTCATCAGGGGCCTCTTGCTCCATTTTCTGCAACTGCCCATGTTCTCCTTCCTTCAATGAAGTTCTGCCAACACATTTGGTTTGGGTAGGGCTTCTGAAACCCTGCAAAACTGCCACCTCTGTCACTGTCACGTGTTGATGGAGATAACTTCCCACTATCTCTTATTCTGGTGCCCCCTAGATAGCCAGTTCTGCCATGATCTGCCCCATCACTCTCCAGGTGCCGGCTGATCGCAATCGATCCTAGTTTGGTGCTAGCCCGAGCCCATAACGGTGCACCTATCTCCAATGCAACTGGCCCGAACCCCTGCACGTGCACCAGTCTCCTCTATTGCTAGCCCGGACCCCTGCCTGTGCACTAGCCTCCTGTGATATTGGTCCAAACCCTTCCCTATGCACCAGTCTCCTGTAGTGCTAGTCTGGACTCCTGCCCGTGCACCAACGTGTTGTCATTGCCAGAACCATGAGTTATGGTGTTAGCCTCGCTATTTTGAGAGACATGCACTACCTCCCTATAGTGCATTAGGGAATCCTGTCGTGTGGTAGGAGGAAACATTGATGTATCTCAGCAATCACATCTCTCATTCCCTTAGTTGTTGTGCTCCTTGAGTGCTGCCAGCATGCCCTTCAACAGTTCTCTATGATTCTCATGCTTAAACCTCTTGCTCATGCTTTCCCATGACTGCAACATGCGCCTGATTAGTATTAATGCCACAATCCGCATCTGCCTCTCCTGGTCCGGCTTGCTGTCATGCATATTGATTCCTGCGTTTGCCTTATTTCCTTTGACGTGCTCCTCTCACGCCAACTTCATGCCGAGCATTGGTACAAGACCTCACCAATGCTTGCATTTCTCTATCCTGAGACTTAGGGGACTAACTAACGACCACTGCTTTAATTTAATGTCATAATATCTCATATACAAATTAAAAAAAAAAAAAAATATATATATATATATACATACATGAGGCTTTTTCATCCGTGTATTTTGTCTCCGTGCCAATTCTGCGTCTTTATCTTCCTCGTCGAATCAGCCGGCCCTCGAGATTTGCTTATGGTTACAAGCATATCTTCCATGTTGACTAAAGGTCTGTTTCTTTCTTTCTTTCTTTCTATTTATTTCAATCTGCTCGCAATAAAATATCTTTTTTTGGCCCTTTCGCAGACGTGATTACAATTAGCAAGCTTCGTAACATAAAAGAAAAGGGAGTTTTAAACACTGAAACAGGCGCAATAATCAACCTTTGTCTAAACCATCCAGCTCGGGCAACAGATCCCAAAAACTACCCCCCCAAAAAGAAAAAAGAAAAAAAAAGGAACAAAAATGCATTGCGGACGCATGCACTTTGGCTCGTCTAAGTGATTGTTTTAAAGTCTGCATCCAACTCCTAATAAAGTATTGACTTTCCTCAACTACGTTAGATTTGTTCGCGTCCTGAGATATATTCGTGCCAAAAGTCAATTGTGGAAGAAAAACCGAAAAAGTGTTTTGAAGTTGGAAGTGTGAATTGAGGTTAATGTCTTGAATTGGTAAGATATAGAATTGTATAATAATATACACAAGTGAAAAGAATTTACAACATACTTTCTTAAAATTTTAGATTAAAAAAAAATAGTATTCAAAAACCCTTTATTAATATTATTAATATTAATATTATTATTATTATTGCTTTACTTTGTCCTTATTATGCTACTCACTGTTATAAAATGAAGTTCGGTCTTATAATGATAAATCAACAAAAAAGGTAAATTCATAGAAACGACTAGGTTTAACAACGACTAATTCGCTGATTATAAAACAGCTAATCAAACAATGATAAAATAAATAATTAATTAAATTTGAAAATATGATAATTAATCTTTAAAAAGGAAAGTAATGTACAGCCGTCCACTCCTTGCAAGCTCCGGCTTCCGAGCTCCTTCTTATCGAGACCTTGACCCTACCTGCAACTTCTATAATTTTATATTGGTGTGGACGTAGTAGCTTCGACGGCTCGACGGTTCCGAAATATTTCCTTTCTTTTTCTTCTGGTATAACTCAAGTCGGTTTCGGTTGTGCAAGTGCCCTTAAAGAAAGTTCAACGACCTTTGCTAAGGAAAGGTCGTTTCTTGATCGAGTCCTTCGAGTCTTTGATCAAAAGATATACGCACCGACGGCCATAAAGATTCAGTTTTTTAGCTTGCCAAATCATGACTCTTGGGACATATCGGCGGTCTCATTTTCTCATTCACGAAACTATCCTGAAGTTTCTTCTTCGACTGAGACTGGTATAATGCTGAAAAGAAAATGCCCCCGTTGTGCAAGGTAGCGGGTCAAAACACGTTACGCGGCGCCTCCACAGATTACACGTCCCCTATATATATACACACACTCAGAAACCTCATATAGTTTTACAGGGAAAATTGATGCAATTTTTGCTGCCATTAATTCTTCCATTCCAATCTTCGTTTCATATATAAGTACAGAAAATTTTTCCTTCCCACATTCTTTATCAGTATCGTAAGGTTGTTCTTTATGTTCAAGTGTACTTTGGACTTAGATGATGGACAAGAACCAAAAATTTGAGCGTGTGTTTAATCACTTCGATGAGAATGGCGATGGGAAGATATCCTCTTCAGAGCTGCAGCGATGCGTTGGGGCCATAGGCAGAGAGTTGTCGCCGGGAGAAGCAGAGGAAGCAGTGAAGCTTCTGGACTCCGACGGAGATGGTTTGTTGGGGTTGGAAGATTTCGGAAGGTTTCTTGAAGGAGGTGAAGAGGAAGAGAAAGAGAATGACTTGAAAGAGGCTTTTAAGATGTACGAGATGGAAGGGAGGGGATGCATTACGCCCAAGAGCTTGAAGAGGATGCTTAGCAGATTAGGTGAGTCCAGGAGTATACAGGAATGCAAGGTCATGATTGCTCAATTTGATCTCGATGGGGATGGGGAACTCAATTTTGATGAGTTTAAGGTTATGATGTTATGGTAAGTCATAATTAAGCTCCATTCATTTATTGTACATACAGGTATACACACTCCCATATGCATACGTATGTATCTGTGCATATGTTTGTATGTATATGGGCCAGAGAGACTACACAATTCATTCGTTCGCCATATTGGTCGTAGTCAATAAATTTGTAGCTCTTTTTTAGCGGATTTAGACACTTTGTTTTCCAGTTTCCTCCTCTTTTCTTTCTGATGCACGCCTTTTCTTTTCTTTTCTTTTTTTTGGGGGGGGGGGGGGAGGGGTCAATCATGCCCCTCTAGGTGCACAGCCAGTCACTAATACGCAATGAATAACTGTGAATTGGAATTTCTATTTACACACACACACACAGACACATTTTAATGTCTACCAAGAGTATAAACAGGCACGTAAATACAGACATCGGAGAGCCTAAAAAGCAGCAATTAGATCGAAATTCTAAGAATACAGATTGCTGCCCGTTAATGGCGTGATATCTGTCACCAAACGCAGCAACGAAATTAATTTTCATTCCAAGAAACTTTTAAATAGAAAGAGAGACGAAGGAAAAAGGGATGGCTATCATGCATCTACTCGGCGGTCTTCTGTAACCAAGTTGTGTATACTAAAGAGGCGGCATCAACGCTGAAGGTCGTAGAAACTTCGAATTTGAGAATGGCCACGCTCTGATAGAGGGGAAAGGGAGGCCCATTGTTGAAACATAACACAAAACAGTTGACCTTGGAATAGTGGTAACCAGTAGCCGACTCGTAGATGGTGTCTAATAACAGGCCGAGTCAACTGACAAATGGCATTAGAAGCTACAATGGACGAGCCAGGCCCACTCGACGCATCGTTGGGTCCCACGTCTCACGAAGCACCATTCCATTCCATTAATGTCCATTCAGGGGACACGCTGGATCCCTTAGACGCTCCGCGGGGATCCGATCGTCCGCCGGGCTGTTTCTTATTCCCACCCTTTTTCTTTTTTTTTTTTTCTCGGTATCAATCGGTGAGTATAATCTTCTTTTTTTTCTTGATAGGAAAAAAAAAACATATAAATTGTGAATTGAGATCAAGATATTTTTTGTTATCTTTATTTAATTTTTTTAGTAAAAAATTTTACTACTTAAATTCTATTAGTTTTAAATATTTCTCACATTAGTAATTTAAAACCCGAATCAATTAAAAAAAAAAAAACACACGCACACACACATTTCACCAACCAAAATAGTAACAGTGAACACAAAATAGCTGCCTTGCATTGTTTATTGTTTATCATTTCCTTAATCCTGGATGTTTTATATAATATAATTTAATATGCAGGAGACAAAACCTGTGCTCCTTTCGCGAGGATTAAGCATTTACACGAAGCTAGGCTGGAGCTGGAATTAACGAAAGTTGGTCCGGATGCTTTAAAACCTTTAACAATTATACACTTCACAGACTGGTTGCAACTGCCTTCACCAGAGGTTTGGAAGAGCTTTCGCATACTAATAATACGTGTTCCTCTTCTGGCGATTCTTCCATCAATCTCATTAACTTCTCCACAATTTCTCCCGCACTTGGTCTCAAAGCAGGATCTTCCTCTATGCAGGCTCGGGCCAGATTGGCCAATGTGACTGCTTCATCAAATGAATAATTTTCACCAAGTGCACCATCCATCCATTCCCTCAGCCCATCTGCATTTTCTGTTTGCAGTATGGCCTTGATCTTCTCGGAGTGCCAAATGCTTCTGTCTCCATTCTTGTCAGCCTCTCTCGTTGGGGTTGGGGTTTGCCCTGACAACACCTCCAACACAACTACCCCGTAAGCAAATATATCGATAGCCGGAGAAACTATGCCTCGTTGAATGTATTCAGGAGCCAGATAGCTGAGATTGCGAGAGGTGGGATTAACCGAATGCCATTCAGAGTGATTGGCATCATCTTCAATGCACCTCACCATGCCAAAATTACCAATCTTTGCCCTGAAGTCCTCTCCCAGAAATATATTCCTACTCTTCACGTTTCTGTGAACATAGCTTGGATTCACGATATGGTGCATATACTGTAAGGCCACTGCCACATCAAGACATATCTTCAGCCTCTGATTCCATGTCAGGAAGCAGTAGCAGGAAGCAATGAACTGACTCTTGATGGCCAATCCACCATGAAGCCAATCCTTCAAAGACCCGTTTTCAGCATATTCGAACACTAGATATGCATCAGAGCCTTCAGCTAAGCATGTCCCCAACAGCCTAATTATGTTCTGATGATGGCAAATTGCACTACTGAAAAGCCCAAACTCAATCTTGGATATGATTTCTGGTCGTGTGCGCTTGATGGCTAGGTTCTTCCCATTGAGACGACCATGATAGACAGAACCCTCTATGAGATTGCTTGAATCGAAGTCCCCAGTCGCTTTTCTCAGCTCCTCTGCAGCATAGGGCTCCAGAAGAGCCTTTCGAGGAGTGTTGCCAATGACCTGGCCAGCAAGGGCATCCTGGGATCCAAAGGAGACTTTCTTATCGCTTGTGGTTCGTATACTTAAACTAAGCTGCTGCAGCTCCAGGTCTTGCTCCTTGCTTGGATTTTGTTGTTTCTTTTTCTTCAATTGGAACACCAAGAAAAAGGCTGCTGCAATGGCGATGCCGAGAACAATTGCAGCCCCAGCAATACCAATATAAACCCCAATCATCCACATCTTAGAATTTTTCTTGCGTGGATTGATTACTGGAATGCCTCCTGCGGGAAAACTTAAACTGGGTTCCCTGGGTTTTACCGGGGGTTCAATGATAGGCTCACCATTAAGTGGTATCAAAAGGGATGTATGAGGTATAAGACTCTCAGGTCTAAACGTTTCTACTGATCTGCTGTTTATAGAGACAATAGCTTCTGGAGTAGTATTGAAATTAATGGCCAATTTGGAGATTGTGTCGCCTTCGTTCACTGGGTAAGAGAGCAATAGTCTTGCTTCGGATGCATTTGAACAGGCACATCTCAGGGGTACTAGCAACTTAACTTTATCGTCAAGATTCCAGGGTGCGACACCCAGGTTCTTCTCTCTGATGGCTGTGCAGGTTGTGAGACCCTCCAGTGATTCAGCTATGCCATAAAAACTCTCTCCTTTGACTGTAGTTTTTGTGACTTCTGCCTGGAAGATTCTGCCTATGCATTTACAGTCTATTGGTATCAACAGAGGGCGATCTTTTGAGAGAAACTCTGCGTCAGCAGACAAGCCATTTGCTTTGGCAACTGCAAACCGGCTGAACCCCAAATAAATGCTCAAATTGGAAAGAGATGAGAAGTATGAATTGGTGCGAAGAATTGCAAATGTCCCACAGCTATCCGGCGACCCATTAATATTGCAACGATAACCGGAAGCAGCAGGAGAGGTCGTTTCGCAGCTCAGCAGGTTCTCACCAAGTGCAGGAACTAATGAACAGATTAATAAGGCAAAGGTACCCAATTTAAGATCCCTCATCATATCTATCGTGCATATATGCACTCACTTCTACATTGGAATAATAGCTGCCGAAAATAAAGAGCTTTGAGTGAATATTTTGGATCAATAAAAAGATGGTGCCTAGGGGGGTATTTTTTTTCCAAAGCTGTTCACGGACAGGAGTATTGGTGGTGGCAAAGAATTTATATACTAATAGCCTGATACCGGCACTTGGTAAGCATAAAACCTTGTGCTTGATTCCAAAAACCTATGCGGGTAGCTATCTGTCTCAGTTTTCAATGGCCGGTGATCAAATTCGTAACTACCACTCTTTTAACTACAGAGCTGCCTCCCCTGGGCGCATAGGTCCATCCACTATCAGCGTCTTAACGACGAAACTATCGCATACAATGACATCTCGGCATTCCTAAACCGTCATGTAGCCCTGTAAATACAAAATAATAATACAAATAGAGACTATTATAACGCATAAAGACAATGGCCGACATGCTATACTTCAAATGTTCCACCGGTTTTTTACTAGTTTTCTTTTCAAATCGCATCAAATTAAAATTTAAAAAGATTGAAAAACTAGTAAGGAGAAATTATTCAGCATTTTGTTATAAAAACGTTAAATCAAATTGGAGGTGATATTGTCAGGTGTTGAAGCCTTAAACATAATGAAAATTATAGACCAAGTATTTACGTTTAGATGATATAAGATACATGTTTTTCCTACTCTCCTCAAATAAACAAAACGCTCGTAGCTAAAAGGATAATCGGAAAGCATGTCAAAAAGAGATGAAATGGGCGTCCAATCATTAATTTATAAGTTATCCTTTTATCCTCAAATACTCCAGTGTACATCTCCAGGGATGAAGATGGAAAAGAATCTTGTTTTATGAAAGCAACATAGATAGGGACCATGTAGGTTTTTGATAGATTGAATATGAGGAGGATAATGCGAAAATACAATGAACGGATGGCTATGCGTGGTAAAGCTGGAACAGGAAAGAAAAGGCCACAGATTGGCGGTCAACCTGGCCATGGAGAGCTGAAGCCGAAAGCATCAATGTGATCAAAAGATGCTGACTATGGTGCATTTGTCCTCGCATACGCGCATTAGTTTCTTCTAGAAAAGGAAGTATCCGTTCCAATCATAACATCAAAGAACAAGACTTTAAACTCGAAAGGTCAACACTCCTATCAAATAGGCAGTGGCTGAAGGAATGCGACATCATTAAAGCAAACTTACCAGATTCCCAAACGTTGTAGACCAGGAAGGCATCATACCAAATATTAGCGATGCCTTTGGATTTTGTCATCTGTAATGGGTTTTCTAGTCTTTTAATTTTAGCCCACAGAATCGCGGTTGTCTACCCCACCGGGGGGGGGCGGCGGGAAATTTGTGCGCATATGGCCTTTTAATTTGGGTCTCTGCGATCCAACAGAGAATGACTGTCCAACTACTACGCGTCCCCAACGGACACACTCCCGCGGTAAAGGGCACCTCGGCCTCGGCTTCCATGTTCAAATGTTCAAAACAAACATTGGGAGGAGATCCCGCATGCATGGTAATGGGCCGAGAGCTGAAGGAAGGGTTTCGGAATGCCCGTGCAGGCCACTGGCATTGTTATTATTACTTAATTATTATTGAAACATGTGAGCTTTTGGCCGGCTGAGAATTGTTTCGTTACCGATGTCTCTCACGTGCAATGGCTGGGAAAATAATATTCCCACCCAGACCACATGGATACGGGGAGTGCCCCGCACTTCCACTTCCATGGTTCTCCTTCAGGTGGACAATTTCGTAATCCAAAGGCAAGTTTTTTTTCTTTTCAGCTTTTTTTCGCCCCGGGGGGAGGGGGATGGTCTGTCTATCCGAACAACTTTCATCCAAGATTATAGCTTTCCCATACAATTCAAGTCAAAATATAGCCGCAATACAAGGTAGGGTAGGTAGAAACATACATCGATTTTATTGAAAGGCATACCCACCTGGGAAGCTTTTCATGAAATGTTGCGCAGGTCTCAATCTCATACAACAGCTGCACACAGCTCTTTACCACAGACACGGAATATGCAAAAGATAAAAAAGGGGATACCATCTCAATCTCATGCAACAGCTGCACACAGCTCTCTACCACAGGCACCGAATATGAAAAAAGATAAAAAGGGGATACCATCTTACATATTAAGAAATGCCAAAATGAATCAATGCCGACAAGTACACTGATGAAAACCCCGCCACGAAGTATCCTGTTTGTGCCGGGTTAGTTATGTTTCTGAGCTTTCTCAACACTGTTTCTCATGACAGATATTACGTGGGCTGGCTCAGGGGCTCCAAACACTGAGCTCCCTGCAACGATGCAGTTTGCTCCGGCTGAAGCTGCCATTTCAATTGTAGAAGGCCCTAAACCACCATCCACCTACAAAACAAGCTTGCATTGCTTCAGCCAAAGCAATAAGCAAGTGCTCCTTCTGAATTTCTCACGCAATCTTACTTGTGTCCATGACTACCACATGTAATAGGCACACACACATCCGTGCAAAGTATGTCCAGAAAAATTAAAAAATGAAAAGTAGAAACAGAAACAGAAAGAGAGGGGACAATTATATTTTGTGGCCTCTTCCTCCTGCCAACATCACCCAATTGCAATGAAACTTGCAAGGCAGGAAAAACAAAACAGCAAACCATAGAAGTAGACATGGTCCAGATATAAACAACTGGATAATCAAAGAGCTGTCCAAAGGATAGGAATGCTGGAAAAACATTAGGAGACATCTGACATCTCTATTGGGATACTTTAGATTATTTATCAGCACATATCAAAACTACCAGTATTCAAACTCTTGTAATGCTATACCAAGACAGCCATGAGTCTTTGGTTCCCAAAATTCCATGAGAGGTTAGACTATATTCCCAAGGCTCCCGAGATGTCTCATATTAGTTCTCAAAATTGCACTCTCAGAGTTACTGAACGGTTGGGCTTCTCTAGTCATGACAACTAAAAGAGAAAAATTATTGCCATCTGTCTAAAAGAAATGAGGGATTAGTTAAAAAGTGGTTGGAGTTTTTTAAGTAATAGAAAATATCATACAGGTGGACTCACCTCTATATCAAGGGATGGGTATTTCTTCCTCAACAATCGTACCTAGCAAAAGGGAAGGGAAAGTTACAGCATCAGAAGAGACACTGAGACATAGTTACAGGACAAACTGGGAAAAGCAGGGTAATATATAAGAAGAGGGAGGGGAAAAACAAGTGGGCAGTGGAAGCTATAGCACCTTGTCCATCATTTCTGGCATGAACTTCTGTCCACCAAAACCAGGCTCAACAGTCATCACAAGTACCAATTCCACATAGTTTTCATCCTCAACCTGTAGATTTGAAACTGCAATTAAGATGTATTCTTCAGAAGTCCAATTTTCCTAAAACCAACAATATATACTGCCAAAGTGTGAACACATGAACTCAATAAATAAATAAAAGCAACATTCTTTTCATATGTGGAAGACATAAGAGCCAAAGTTCAGACAATGGGATAAACTTCTTCAATGGGTGTGCTGGGCTTTAATGCTAAACCAGGTCTCATTCCCTTTGATTTTATTTTTTGGACAAGTTCCCTCCAATTTTCTGCAGAAAGCACCAAGGTAGCTTCCCATTAGATAATTATGGCAAACCAAAAGAAGAAAAAAACACACAAACAGGCAGGCCATGAAAAAAAAATTGCAAAAAGACAGGGCCATTGTGACAACCAACCTCTTGATGCCTCAACATGAAACGTGAATCCTGAAGCACCAGCTTTACCCAAAGGTTCAACGTAATCAAGAGGGTTTGTAACCATAAGGTGGCAATCCAGGTATGCCCTGTGAGAGAATTAAGTAAATACATTAGGTGCTTAGACTTTGAAACATGTTATTGTTAAGAGGTTATTATCAGCTGATGGGCATTGAGAGGGTACTTTGTGTGCTTTCTCAAACTCTCAACGACTGGGGCACCAATGGTTAGATTGGGGACAAAGTGCCTGTAATCAAACAAAAAACAAAAGTAATGCCATTCAGTGATAGCAATGATAGACTTTGAGAATGAAGAACTATTGATGGGCAAACCAAAATAGAGGTTAATGAAACCAAGAACTGCCCCCATGAACCCATAAAACCCTATGTGTCCGCTCACACGACACAATTGGTTTACTGATAATAAAGGAAACATTCAGCCATAGAAATGTGGGGATGATCAATTATTTAAGATATTCTTCCTTCCTTCTGCAGAAAATTTGACACCCTTATAATCAATAGGCAGTCATTTTGCATGCTTTTACTTAAGGATCCTACTTTCATATTAATCCCATAGCAGTAGGCAAACCAATTTTAGTAAAATTTAAACTCTACACCATGAGAGGGACTAAATGCCATACTTGCTAAAAAAAATCATGGTAAGTTTTAAACTTTGTACACATGGTTGGACCTTGCTATCTTTCCATACTCTCAGAAATCAAATTACACTTGGATAGGTGAGCCCACTCACCAAGCAAGAGAAATTAGACGTGGATGCATACACACACATATACAGAGACGAGCATCCTGAAGTGTGCAATCAGTTACAGAAATGACAGAGAAGTTTAGGGATAAAGGTAAAGAACCGTAGGATAAAATCCAATAGTTTCTTTGAATCGAAGGTACGTACCCATCCTGCACAGAATTAGAGAAAAGACCCCCCCCCGCATCATCAGCTTTAGTACAGAGAAATTCTAGCTAAGCTAACCATAACTGATGAAGTTCATATCTGAATCTCAAAGAGGTGATTGATTTGATTTTCAAATGTCAATACCAACCATGATGTCCATGTGGAGCCAATCCGCACCACACGCTAGCATCCGTTGTGCCTCCGACGCCAGGTTGGCGAAGTCCGATGACAACATCGACGGTGCGATTTTCGCCTCTACCCCCATCGTTTCCGCACGGCCCGCAACCGATCGGTGGATAGATGGACGGATGGATCCGCGTTCTATTGCAGAACCGATAGCGGACTCAGACAAATAATCCGAGGGCCATCAGAATCTTACTCGTACTCGTGTCTTGACCGTCCGAAAGTTGCTGCTACGGCGTCGTTCTTCTTCCCCCCGCTCTTTAGTCCCTACCTACCCACCACACCGGCCCACCCAACTCCTGGACCCGGACCCGAGGAGTTCTGTCTCTTGGTGATGATGACGTGGCACAAAGGCCCCGACTCGTTCCGTTGGAAGATGAGGCGGCCATCGTTTTGGTCGCTCGTGACCAACAAGTCTTAAGGACCAAACCTACGAAGAAGTCCGCCTCAGACGGTCAGACCGCGTGGGGCGCAGCCCATTTCCAAGAAGCAGTCAAGTTTTTGTTTTTTTGTTTTTTTTTTTAATTCGATGATTTAATAGCATTATTATATATAACGTACTTTGACATTTACAATAAGTTTACTCGCAAGTTTAAATTGATTGGTATCAAGCGGGCGTAACTCAGTACATTACAATGCCGATTTCATTGTTATAGTGACCCAACAGGATTAGGTGCTGAACCCAAAAAAAAACAAAAGAAAATAAAGGGAGGGGGGGCTGGGTGCAACCGGCGGCCGACTACTTTATGGCTAGAGACAAATACACGGATGGTGGGTTTGACCCGTGATTCATGTTCTCGAGGGGTATCTTCCAATACATCTTCTTCTTCTTAAATGCACCCTAATTATTATACTCTCGTTTAGTAACTAATAAATCTG
>JAFFZT010000105.1:0-41657 GCA_019804595.1 Bruguiera parviflora | reverse complement strand
TTCTCTGTTTGTCCATAGCGTGAATGGCAAAACATAGTCTGTTGTCTCCCTGGGTAGACTGTAGCGTGGAAGATAAAGATTATCACCGGTGGCTATATCACCACACTCAGTTTTCTTATTCTCACCCAAGTAGATGTACAAGTATTTCATCGCATAAGCCACCATACACGGTTAACGACATTTTGTTTTCCAAAAATAAAAATATTATCTAAAAATGTTCCACTTTCAACTGGAATTTGGGGTTCCGTCAATTTTAAATTTCCAAGGCGAGATGGGGTTTTTTTTTTTTTGTGGTTTTTTGGTTTTTCTGTTGATTTAGTTTGTCGAAGGTAAGATGGGTATAATTGCCCAAAAAGGAAGCTCCATGCCGTAAAAAACATCGGCAGAGAGACGCATGGTGATTGGGGAAATGTTAATTATGCATGGCGCATAAGTGGCCAGAGAGACGCATCTCGCCCACGGCTGAAGACTCACTTTTCGCTCTTCCGTCTCGAATTCTTGTCCACCTTGTTGTCTGGTTGACGAGGTCAAGCCTCGTTCAATGCCAACTCCACATTCCAGCTCCACCTGCCCAGAGGCCTATTATTATTATTATTATTATTATTACTACGAAAAGAAGTTACTTCAGTCAACGTCTATTTGACCTCAGTTCTCACTTTTGTCTCCTTCAGCTTTAAAAAATTACTTCTTTTCTATCGTAATTTTGCGGATCGAATCACTGTAAATATATCCATATTTGTTTGGCTGGTATACGTAGCTTGGTCTCAACCCACATACCACTGGAATTGTTATTTTAATTAATAGTTTGATATAATTAACTTTACGTTGACTCGAGTCGAAATACTCTTATTTTTTGTTTTTTGAATAAATAAAAGTTTATAATTAAAGTATAATATAATATTATACATTTATTAGTATTAAAATTAAATGTAAAAATATATACTTAAATTTAATAATATTTAAATAATAATTTTTTTAAAAACATAATTCAACCTTACAAACATAATTACGATGCAACTTCTTTTAGTGTTAAAAAAAAAAAAAAGGATTCCGATCCACACAATAATTCTCGGGAATATTGCATGTCTCAACTTTTGTCGTGAGCTCTTCTTTCCCTGGCGGTAAGGGTCACTTAGAGCGAAATGCCCCTGTGTGGGGTCCATTGCAAACGATGATATCACGGTGCAGCTGGATGTACCAGAGCAATATCCCTGTTAAGGATCACAGTGGAACTTGTGGGCCCCACAATAAACTACAGAGGATTTCTCCGTTGTCCGACGTGCTGTCGTGTCGGAAGTTGAACCGCGGGCGCAAACAAATGAGGATGAGCTCATTTTGCATCATCTACCACTTGGTGGAAAGTACGACTTAGCCAATTGGTCCCAGGGCCCACAGACATAGTCACGGAGACTAACATAAAAAATTTTCATTAATTTTTGTTATTTTAAACGTTAAAAAATATTTAACATACCAGTGAAGAATTTTACACACAAAAAAAAAAAAAACATAGAAGTATCTTTGATATTGAATAACATTTAATAACGCGACAAGGTGCTGCCGCATTTGTTATGATTCATTTATTACTAAGAATAAAAGTGTTTTCTTAAACAATTTGCTTGACCAGGTTTACAAATGCAATTGCTAAGTCCAACCAACCCTAAAATTTTTCTACAATTGGATGGTGGCAGAAGCACTTTTCACGTCCCTACGAGTGATGGGGAAGTCGGGAGTCCCCATAAGTAAATTAAAAGAAACTCTCTTTCCTTTTTTTCTTTTCTTTTTTTTTTTTTGTGCACCTGTGCTTACTGACGGTGCTGAATAGTGATAGTTGGTCATCAGCTCGTGTTCATTGGCAGGGAGCCTCTTTAATGGCATTGGCATCGTCAATCGAGGGTTCCCTCCACTATTAGTTCCCACGTCGATTTCTGCCCAAGTACGTACGGATGGTAGTTGCCTACTTACCCTTGCATGGCATACTGGCGTGGCCTGTTCGCCTACTTAAATGTTGCTGTATGTACAACGGGTAAACAAATATGCTTCAAACAACCCAACTTCATGCGGTGGTAGGGAAGACGAAAAAAAGAATTTGGATTCTTAGTATCAGACTGCAAGGATTGACCGCAGAGATATAAACTGAATACAATTAACGTAGTTTAACTTACATACGAACACCCTTGTCCTGTCTTCAATACCAACAAAAAACCAAAAAAAAAACAAAAAAAAAAACACAAAATCGGCATGAAATGGGTGGTTCTGAATTTACTGTCGGTTATATTGTTAACGGATAGTTTTCAGCTCAAATTTGATCATCATCACGAGCGTTTGATTCCTCTTCTTTACCGTCAGGAGATTGCGGGATAAATGCATCTCAAGTTTGAGAAAGAGGGAAAGACTGAGATTGTGGGTGGTGTTGTTATCAAAAGTAGGCACAAGTAAATGACTGGCCTACGAACTGATTTGTTCTTATATGTCTAAATGGTCTGTATTTTGTAGAGGCAGCAAGCTTGGATTGGACCCCAGGCAATGTTGGACCAATGCCCTGGGCTCTCGCCCTGAAGGCATATTGTCCGTGGCATCCCTACCAACTCGAGGACTCTGAGGCACACAAGGGAGATTAATTCTGCTAATGTCCAACACTTGCACTCCCCATTCAAGAAACTGAGAGAGTGCAAATCAGGCTCAAGATAATTGGTCAGCCAAAAAATGGAGAAATCTCTTCCTTCAATTTTGAATCTACGAAGAGATCAGGTCGTAGAGTTTCAAATCACTCTAGCGCCGAGTGGCCATCTTGCGCTTTGATGGACCACCAGTATCCTAATGAGACGGACTACTTACAAGGGAAATAAAATTAAAAATTTAAAAAAAAAATGACGAGAAATCCTAGAGAAATGAGAGAAATTTCGAAGGGGTGTAACCCGTAATCGTTATATTTTATAGAGTAGGTAAAATTAGTGAGCAACGGAAATTCGAACTCTGATGTGGTGGGGCCACCCGTTTAGACCGAATGAAAGATTCGAGAAGACAGATCTGGGTTTGCAAGTAACTAACATCCGCTCCGAGATGCTCAATCAATCAATCAATCAATCAATCAAATTGCTTAAAGTCTCAAAGTTGCCCAACTCCAAGCGAATGTGGTACTGTCCCGTTTATATTAGATTAGACAAAAAAAAACATTGTTTGCATTATTTATTTATTTAGTTATTATGGTCGAGAAAATCCCCAAGCTTAAAAAAGCCATCGGCTTGTCTGTCCATGTACAGAGGGGGGAAGCGGGGATTCTCGATTAATTGCTTGTAGTAGCAAACACGCTTCTCGCTCCGGCGGGCGATGACAAGGATGGGGCTACGTCATGTCCTAACGAAGCGACCAAACCTGGGAACAAAGTCTCTGGGTTGATGGGTTCCGATATTAATTATTTTGACTATGGGAGATCAACAGCACTTAGTTCTTCGTAATGTTTTTATCTGCATGATTTGACATAATGATCCCTTCAGTTCAACCGGTTGGTCATCGCCCATGGAAATTAAGTAATCGCTAAACAAACTTATAGCTTTAGGTAGTTTGGCACGTATATATATATATATAGTATATGTTGCTTGCTTCCAAAGGCAGCTTCAGGTAGTTGTCCGCTTTGTCCCCCTCCCCACCCCCAACACCCCGGCGGGCGGGGGCCAAATGATTTTAATTTTTTGCTTTTGTTGCATCAAATTGGGCTCTCAAATTAACTCGCAATGGTTGATTTTTGCCTCTTCTTTTGAAAAGGAAATTTTTATTTTTTTGGGTAATTAATAATAGATTCAAAGTTGGGGTGTTTTTTTTTTTTTTATTATTATTCTTTTTGGGTGCTCGGGTTTTAATTATTACGAGTTAGAACTCGGATAATCTCAAAAGCCTCAAATTAGCCCAGTGACGCGAAGCAAACGCTTCGTGGGGATTAGCGAGAGTTTGAATCCCCGGGCCCTCGCCCTCGCCCTCGCCTTTGCCTTTCCCCTCCCCTCTCTGCGAGAAGACCTTCCGCGCAAACTCAAAATAAAAATAAATAAATAAAGAAAAATCTCAAATTAGTGTAAGCCCAACCCAAGCTCAGCTCGAGTGGATGCATTTGCTTCTGACTCATTTGGAAAAGGCGGGCAATTAAGAAACGGGAATCTGGCTGCGACGAAGAAATAGTCGAGCGATCTAATCGTGTTTCCTTTTCTATAAAAATTTGTGCATATAATAACATATTTTGAGAAATCAAAGTTGAAACTCACAGTGCCTACAAACTCATTATAGAAGAGTTACATTTTGGGGTTTTGGGGTTTTTTGTTTTTTACGGGTCCAAAAAGGGGACAGCGGGTGGATGCTGCGATAGTCCTACAAACGAATAGTCCATTGGACGTAAGCGAACCATAATTGGGCCCAGCCGATTTTCTTTGTGGGCCAAAAAGTGAGCCGTGAAAAACGACCACCCCCAACCCCGTTTTCTCTCTCTCTCTCTCTCTCTTTTTGTTTTTTTTGTTTTTTTGGGGTCGCCGCCGGGGGGGGTGGGGGTGGTTTTGTTTTCTGCGTGCTGTGGGCCCACAAGGAAGAGAAAGAAGGAGAAAAAAAGTAAAACAAACTGGGCGGTAGAGGGTTGAGAGAGTACGTTGAAAAAACAAAAGGGTGGATACAGTTCCGATCTAAGCAGGCGACCTCTGAATCTGAGGGAGCTCCCAAAAAAAAAAAAAAAAAAGTAGTGGCAGATTAAGACTAACAGCGACGGACGGAACCGACCGTCCCGAAATGGCCTCAGGCGCAGGAGCTGCCCACCAAGATGGCAAGCCGAGTAAGAGCAATCGCAATTCCTTCTTCTCTCTCTCTGTTTTTGTTTTGTTTTGTTTTTTTTTTTTTTCTTAAATTAAATCATTGTGTGTGTTGGCTTATCCTCCAACCAACTAGAGCGAACTCAGAAACAACAAAAAATGGTAGAAACACAAAATGGCCTTCTTAATTAACAAAATGGCTGCGCTATTGATTTGTGGGTGGGGATTGTAAACCAAATACAATACAATACAATCTAATCTTAAGATAAGGCCTACTAAAGTAATGAGGTGTTTACTCATTCGTTTCTTTCTTTCTGTTTTTCTATATATATATATATAATAATTTTCAGCTTCTTCTGGCAAGAGGGTAGCTGTTGTAGGTGCCGGTGTCAGGTATCCTCCTTCTCTTCTCTGTTGCATTTGACTCTAACTCTTTAAATTAATTTTCTCCCTTCCCCTCCCTCCTCTCTGTCTCTCTCTCTCTCTCTCTTTTCCCCGGTTTTCGTGTTTGCAATTTTTGTTTTTGCTTTGTGATACGATGACGGCGACGATGATAATGTCTAATTTATCCCCATACGAATTTCCCTTTTGACCGTTATGTAATTTGATTTCGTCATTTTTCCTGGGCTTACTCATTTTGTACATGCAAGAATGATGTGTTGAGTCTTGACATGAATGCAATGTATCTTGCCAGTGGGCTGGCTGCAGCCTACCAGCTGAAATCGCATGGGTTGAAAGTGACGGTCTTTGAAGCCGAAGGCAGAGCTGGAGGGAAGTTGAGAACTGTCTGTCGAGATGGTCTCCTTTGGGACGAGGGAGCTAATACCATGGTATATTTCTGTTCTGCATCCATGCTATGCTCATTGGACGGTTAAACTTTACTTTTTTCCGAATCTAATTTTTTCGCCCAAATGGCTTGTTAAAGAATTAGATGCCATGTTTGTTTTACTTCTTTAATTTCTTCCCGTCACAAAAATTCTGGCTGTTTTGATCATTTCCTTTATTTTTCTTCTTTTGCACATTATGAAGACTGAGAGTGAGAAGGAGGTTGGGAGTTTACTCGATGATCTTGGGCTTCGAGAAAAGCAACAATTTGTAAGGCCTTCTGTTTCATATTCAGCACATAAGACCTTCACGTTAGTCAATTATTGTTATCCTCAATTTTATATTGCGATGGCAATATTGTTGCAAAATCTTGGCTTGCCAGTGTTTAATATTATCAAGTGATGTTCTGTTTTTCTTAGGTTGAATGTTGAAGGTTTACAGCAGATTAATTTACTGATCAGTTCATTTTTCTCTGCTTTTACAGCCTATTTCACAGCACAAACGTTATATTGTGAGAAATGGGGTTCCAGTACTGGTACTCGTTCTCGTTATTTTGTCACTGAACAAACTCTGTTCCTGGCCTTCTTAGTATCTGCAACTACTTTAATCCAAATGTTACAATAACTTATTCATGCCAGATACCCACAAATCCCATAGCACTGGTCAGGAGCAACTTTCTTTCTATGCAATCAAAGGTTTGTTTTCCAGGAATGCGGCTAAAGAAAATCTAGTAGCTTTGATTTGACTATTTGCATGAGATTTCCATATGCTGTTTAAGGCTTCATAAAAAGTAGAAGCTATATTATATTGGCATGCGCTTATATGACATTCCTTTTGCTGTTTGTAGCTTCAGATCCTTCTGGAGCCATTTTTGTGGAAGAAAACTGAGTCTTCAAAAGTGACTGATACGTCTGAAAGGTGATGACCGACATTACAAAATGTCATATGCTTTGCTGCACTTGCATTTTATTTGTTTCTGGAGGTTTTGATATCCTTATCATTGCCTTACTTTCTATGATTTTGCAGTGTTGGCGAATTTTTTCAGCGTCATTTTGGAAAAGAGGTATGATACTCTGGAGCTTGTAGTACAATAAAACATGTGAACCAACCTTCTCCAGTTGAGAACATTTCAACTTAGCATAGCAAACCAAACCTCAAAACTTTTAGATTCTTGCATTATATTTGTCTTCACTGATTATTGATCCTTTTGAATTTTGTTCCTAAGGTTGTCGATTATCTCGTTGACCCTGTTGTTGCGGGCACAAGTGCTGGAGACACAGAATCTCTTTCTGTGAGTAATGGCTCAGGTCTTTTAACTACCTCATGTAAGATCTAGGGTTTCTTTTAAAACCTTTTTGGCACCAATCCTTTCATGCTCAATAAGCAAAGGTACCTTGATGCGGTGATGCTTCTTCTGCTATGTATTTAACTTGAATTTTCTGTTTACTCTTGAGATGAGAAGAATAATATAATGCATTAGTAATCTGCACCTTCATTTGTAATGAACTTCCATTACAAGTTATCTGATAAGTTAAGTCCTGATCTCTGTGGTCTCTGTTCTTTCCATATGCTGCACAGTCTTGTAAATCCACTGTCTTTTCTGTTCAGGCACAACATTCTTTTCCGGAGCTCTGGAATATAGAGAAGCGGTAGTTCTCTGCAGTTTTTTATCTATTCTAACATCCTTATTACTGAAACAAGTTTGTGCTGAATGTCAGTTTGGTTTTCAACAAGCTGGCAACCACATTTTCATACATAACAACCTAGGATTGGAAATCTATTGTTGCTAATTTCACTGACAGAACTTGTCTTAGTCCTCTAGGCATTAGAAAATGACCAGGATTTAAGGACTGATGAACAATTTGCACAGTAAATGTCCACGTGTGTTCCATCATGTAGTCACACTTGCTGTTTGATTTGCTAGTTTAATGTGCAAACAATTTATATTTCCAGATTTGGTTCTATCATAGCTGGGGCAATTCAAGCAAAGTCATCTGCCAAAAAGGAGAAGGGTGGAGATAGAAAGGGTTCTCAAGTGAGCAAGAAACATCAACGTGGTTCATTTTCTTTTCTGGGTGGGATGCAGGTAGATTTTTTTTTTTTTTCCAACAAGATGTAGTTCATCTGATGTACCTGGTATTATTAAGTCACCTGTACATGCAGGATATCAAAACTCTGATGCACATGTAGCACTTTTGCATAATTTATCTTTAGACTATCTAGCCTACTGTTTCTGCCATTGAAGTGCCAGTGGATATCACTTTAGGTGAAGCAAAGAGATTTTCTTTTTTGGACTCTGCAAATGTGCATCTCTACTACCCACTTAGCAGAATTTGAACCTAGGCTGTAGGCTGTCAACATTGTTTAGAAGGCATAGTCAATAGAAAAGATTTCTGTTTCAAAAATAGTATTCTTAGTAAAGCAATAGCTTATTATTATTATATATTTTTTTAAAGAGGTATCATGAGACCTTATAACCATGCCTCATTATTTGCTTAGGAAATATTAGCTAACCTGATAAACCTAAAACACACAATTGTTTAAACATTTTTCACAATTAACTATTGTGCCTGCTCGCTGGATCATACAGTCTTGGAGGTGACAGGCTATATATTACAACCTTAAAAATTGGTCCTTGTTTTCTGATCTGTGCTTTGGCAGACACTAACAGATACATTGTGCAAAAAGCTGGGGAAAGATGAGCTTAAACTGGAATCAAAGGTCTTTTCATTGTCTTACAGTCATGATGGGAAGCTAGAGAATTGGTCAGTTTCTTATGCTTCTAAGGGTGACAAGCATTCACAGGACTCATCTTACGATGCTGTAATCATGACGGTTGGTAGTTTTGCTTGCAGGAAATGTTTGTAGTGGTTTATTTATTTTCCTATTGAGACACCACACACAAGAGTACATGAGTCGACACGGCTAACAAATATCTTTTTTGTATTAGGCTCCATTGTGCAACGTCAAAGAGATGAAGATTACAAAAGGCAGAACTCTCTTTCCCTTGGACTTTGTACCTGAGGTGCTTTTCCTGTATAAAATCTGTTGTCGCCAAAAATTGCACTCCTTTACATAAGGTTACTTGCATTATGGACGCAAGATATTCATACTGAATTTTTAAAGAGCATACTGGTATTGTGGGTTTTCATCTTTCAACATTTAGTTGGCTATTTGTGAAGTATTTGTGGTCCAAGTACTGTAATTTCACTGTTTTCAAATAGCACCGAACTTATTTAGACCAAGCCAATCAATGCACTACACAAACTTGTTTTTCTGTGCTATGAGCACGTTCGTTGTTCTTAACAAATACATGGCTGCTCACGAAGGAGCAGCCACCTTAGATAGTGTTTGGTTTTTGCATTTTGGCAGTTTATTCTTGTATAAATTATTCTGTTTTGCTATGTTTTTAATGAAGGTAAGTTACGTGCCTCTATCAATCATAATTACAACCTTTAAGAAGGAGAAAGTCAAGGGACCACTCGAGGGATTTGGAGTTCTTGTTCCTTCCAAGGAGCAACAAAATGGTCTAAGAACTCTTGGTATGCTTGCCTAGGCTCAATTCAATAGAGCAGCTTGAATTTAGTCCTGCTAATTCATTCACCATACATGTGTTGTGTTGCACAGGTACACTCTTTTCCTCTATGATGTTTCCTGATCGTGCACCCAGTGACTCGTATCTCTATACGACCTTTGTTGGTGGCAGTCGAAATAGGGAACTAGCACAAGCTAAAACGTACGAGAGAGATCTATTTCTTTAGTTTTTGGAAAATAGCCATAGTTCCTGTACATTTTTCCCACATATTATACATTCTACATCTATCTCTCCTGCACAAAGAGCACAAAGACGTGCATGTAATTCACAAATATACTTTCAAATTGCATCATATTTTGTACTGCTAACCTTTTTTTCTCTCGTTGATTATTTGTTTTAGGGATGATCTGAAACAGATTGTAACTTCTGATCTGAGGCAGTTGTTAGGAGCTGAAGGAGAGCCCATATTTGTGAAGTATATAAACAACTTATAATTTGCACTTTTATGCATTTACATTCACTCTCTTTTTGGTGGAACTGGTGCTGGAAGTAAATATATTGCAAACTCATTTCCAGTCATTTCTACTGGAGTAAAGCATTTCCCTTGTATGGCCGGAACTATGGTTTGGTGCTAGAAGCCATCGAGAAAATGGAGGAAAACCTTCCTGGATTCTTCTACGCAGGTGATTATTGGTCAACTTGAAGTTTTGAACTATGATGACTAGTGATGTTCATTCTCTTTTTCCCTCCAATTGGTGTTAGTTTTACGTGCATCTTTGTTAGGTAACCACAAAGGTGGATTGGCCATTGGCAAAGCAATGGCCTCTGGATGCAAAGCAGCTGATCGTGTAATTTCCTACTTGGAGTCTTCTTCGGATGGCTGTACACTGGAAAAGGGTTCATAATAGTTGCCTGATTATTTATTCTGCTGCACGGTGTATTTCCATGTGCCAAAATGTAAAAGAGGAAGAGGCGAGGTGAGTTGAGGGTAAATCAAGCAAGTTCTACTGTATCTGTTATTGTTATTATTATTATTATTTAAATTAATTAACCCAAGTTATAAAGAAGTGTTGTTCCTATGGTAAGACACTTGCCATTGATACTTAATCATCAAAGACATTAATCTCGAAGACTGGATTTTGCAATCTCGGAAATAAAGATAGGTATGCTTCTAGTTGGCAACAAGCTAAATAATTGAGATGTGCCATGGTGATGCTGTAGATAAAGGTAGATGGGCTGGCTGATGCTTGTGATTGGATAATGCCAAGCCAAAGAAACTCTGGCCACTAGTGATTGACTGATCCGATAATCTATTAGTGGCACCGGCCTCCTTCAAGAAAAGTTGCCTCTTTGCTCTGGGTTCTTCGAGACAACTTCCCCACATTCTTTATTGTTGTTGGGAGGATACCCGTTCATCAGTTGTCAATGCGGAATGGGAATGGGAATGGGAACAGTGTCCTGTCCTGAATGAGTGGGGTTGATATAATTTTATGTCTGAGTCTGGCTAATTGCAAGCCGTTTGGAGGGAGATTTGTGGGCCGAATGGTTTGCCTCCAATCCATCGGATCTCTGTCAAGTCAAGTCGTTTTACCCTCTTTTTGTCCGCTGCCCTCGCGGTTGCTTTGTTTTTCTCGGGGCCACCGGTCGTGGTCGTCTACTCCTAACTAGGCGGGTGTCTGTCGAAGACGGCCTCGATTGCCTCGTCGGCATCCCCCCGGTAGAAAGCGTCATTTGTCCGGCATGAATGAATGCCGGTCGCCGGTTATCACCAGCACTAGCACGAGCAGTCATCACCAGCCAGCCACATTGAATTCGACAGACACGCTTCTTTCTTTCTCTCCCTGTTTCTCCCTCTCTTTGTCAGGGAAACAAAAACGATGAAAGACACATACCCACTCTGCTCCTTTTTTTGTCTTTTTCCAAATGATTTTATTATTAGGTAGCGGTTACCATCTTACTAATTTAATTTATATTCCACGTTCTCTCTAAACCTAAAGTCTTAAAAAAGAACCTCGCTGCGCACCCCTCCAGTCCTCCGGAAGGGACTCCTGGGGCCACATGCTTAGGATTTAGGATCGAAAGTCTTATCGTGCATCTTATTTAATGAGGAAATTCATATTTTAAATTTTTTGTATTTTTAATTTTCTAGAAATGACTCGAGACAATATAAAATATATAATGAAAAGATAAAAATGATGTACAAACCGAGGCGTCATTAGATATTTTTATAATTTATTGTATATTTTATAGTATTCATCATATATTTTATTGTATATTTATTAATTTTTAAAGAAAAATTAATTTTTTGTGTTTTTATATATATATATATATATATAAAGAAGTATAGGACTCACAGGAAAACTGAGGTCTACGCAAGTCGTCGAGTCGTCTGAGGTGGCCCAAGCAGAAACATCAAAGCTTTCAACGCTCAGAATCCCCCTCTCAAATATGACAACTACTAGCGCCTGCGTGTGAATCGCGATGATAAACCATAAAGAAAAAGTGAAGCTCTATGGAAAAGGGCATCTTATTTAGAAATTTGAGAAGAACAGAAATCGTTGTCAAAAACAGATTCAAACAAATGCATCGGAGACCGGACGAGAGAATCCAAAGAGAAGCGAAACAGAACAGACCTCCACCTGCGAGAGAAATATTAATGAGTCGCACGCCGGCCCGCGGGGGCGGGGGGGGGGGACAAAGCAAAGCCGCACGGGACAAGCCATCTTTGGGTCTTTCTTCGCTTCCACTGTTCCGCGCACACTTATAATAATAATATATATATATATAAAAAAAAAAAAAATCAAAACATAAGCCCCACCGCTGGGCTTGGCTGGCTCCATTGAAAGCCCATGTCAGTTAATTAATCCCTCTTTTTACTTGGCAATCGGTGGTCCCTGTCTGGCACGTGGCACTGCTGTCCCGTCTTCCCTTCCTCAACTGCCACCTCTCTTTAAGAGTGTCACCTGCGCTTCTCCTGCTCCTTTATGCCGTAACGGCTGCACTAGTTTCTGAGCTCTTCGTATTGCTCTATCTTATCTGTCTACGGTGTCAATTTTCAACGTTTTATCCTCTCTCTCTCTCTCTCTCTCTCATTTTCGCTTCCTCTGAACCGGTCTCCATAATTTGATTTCTAAAGTTCTTCTTTGTTCTCCTGGACTGTCTCCCAGTGACTTTCTTGGGTTCATTAACTTTCTTTTCTTTTTTTTTTTTTTTTTTTTTTTTCCTGTCTCGGGTCCTGGGTTCTTCTTTCCTGCGGCATTTACTCGACACCCAACAGCTTGGCACCGTTACCCACTTTCTAAGAAAACGGGTCTTCTCGAAGGCGAATTTTCCCGCTTTTTTTTTTTTTTGGTTTTGTTTTGTTTTGTTTTTTGTTTGGTCATTCACCTGAGGTTCCTGCTGCTTGAATTCGGACAATGGCTGAAACTTTGCTTACAGTTTTATGAGTCCTACAGACTGAAGTCTAAAACCGAGGTCAGGACCTAACGTTCACGAGCGGTGCTGGGGTTATTAAAGGAGCTTTCTTCTGATGGATCTGGTTTTTCGTCTCCTTGATTTGATAATGTTCCTAGGATCGTCCGCCACTTGGTGAAGTTTTGGGCCTTCTTGCTTCGTCAGCAATGGGGTGGACAAAGTGGTTTCTCACATTTTTTCTTTCGTGGACTCTTTCTATCCAAACCACCGTTGAGCTGCAATCCCATCAGAATCAACTTTTAATTCAACTAAGGAAGCATTTGGAGTACCCTCCAGTATTGGATGCCTGGGAGAGTCACAATGGAGACCTCTGCAACCTGTCTTCAACTTCACATTCGAGCATCATTTGCCAGGACAATTCTGTTGCTGAGCTCAAAATTATGGGAGATAAGCTTGTCAAGGTCAGCGAGTTCAATGGGTTCGCAATTCCGAACCATACTTTGTCTCAACATTTCTCAATTGATTCATTTGTCACGACGTTAACGAGGCTGACAAGCTTGAGGGTCCTTAGCTTAGTGTCTTTGGGGATTTGGGGACCTCTTCCTGATAAGATTCATAGGTTGTTCTCACTTGAACTTTTGGATTTGAGCTCTAATTTTATGTTTGGTTCAGTTACACCTCAACTGTCAAGATTGGTAAAGCTTAGTTCTCTGACACTAAACGACAACTACTTTAATGGAACTGTTCCTGATTGGCTAGATTCATTTCCTAATCTCGCCATTCTGAGCTTGAAGGCTAACAGGTTTATGGGACAGTTTCCTTCTTCAATATCCAGAGTCAAAACACTAACAGATATGGCCTTGAGTCACAATCAGCTTACTGGCAAATTGCCTGATTTAAGCCCCTTGATTAGCCTGCATGTGTTGGATTTAAGAGAGAACAAGTTAGATTCTGATTTACCAGTTATGCCAAAGGGGTTAATTACGGTGCTTCTAAGCAACAATTCCTTCTCGGGGAAAATTCCAGTGCAATTTGGCCAGTTAAGTCAGCTTCAACACCTTGATTTGTCCTTCAATCATCTGAGTGGAAGCCCTCCTTCTTCGTTGTTCTCTTTGCTAAACATCAGATATTTAAATTTAGAATCCAACGAGCTGAGCGGTTCACTTCCAACTGCCCTTGCGTGTGGCAGCAAACTCGGGTTTGTTGACATCTCTGCAAACATGTTCATTGGCAGCCTTCCTTCTTGCTTGGATGGTATGGCAGATAAGGTAGTAGTTAAATTTGGTGGAAATTGCTTATCCGTTGATGACCATAATCAGCACCCACAGTCGCACTGTGAGGAAGGCAATAGGGAGTCAAAACGAAAAAGAGGCAGAACCATAGGAGTATCGGTTGCCATTATCGGAGGAGCTGTTCTGTTTATTGGACTTTTGGCACTTGGGGTTCTCCTTTTGTGCAGAAGATACTGCTCCAGGGCATTTGAGCAGAATATAATCTCGAAGGCCACTCAAGATAATTCACCTACTGCTGTTTCCTCTGAAGTTCTCGCAAATGCTAGTAAGTTTCAACTGCCAGGTTAAGTTGTTTATTCAGCTACTATTTTGATGTCACAATCCAAGACCTACTAATTAATATCACGTGTCAGTTGATTCTTGATAGAAAATGCTAAGCTTTTCCTTTCTGTTCCTTTTAGGATTCATTTCTCAAGTAGCCAAGCTGGGGGCACAGGGGGCTGCAGTTTGTCGTGTTTTTTCCTTGGAAGAGTTGAAGGAAGCCACGAAAGACTTTGATTCATCAACATTTATGGGCGAGGGCTTTTCTGGGAAGGTACTTTTCAGTTTGTTTCTCCCAAGTCCCTTGGTTGCAGCAAGAACTGCAAGCTTTGTAATTGATTGCCAGTCAATAGTTCGACTTGGTTGCAACTTTCTTGGGAAGGGCAATCTTATGACAACTGCTCGACCAACTAGTTCTGTATATCCATCTTCATGTTTGTTCAATTTAATGTATCTCTATTGTCAGGTTTTCAGCGGAAGATTGGAGAATGGAACCTATGTTGCAGTAAAATCTTTGCCTCTGTTGAAGAAGCAGTCCATACAGAAACTGAAAGTTCACTTGGATATTCTGTCAAAGCTTCACCATCCACACCTTGTTTGTCTCTTGGGTTATTGCATTAATAGCGGTGGACAAGATGATTGCAGTAGCAACAGAGTCTTCCTTGTTTATGAATACGTACCTAATGGGAACTATGGTGCCCGGCTATCAGGTTCGTATGGTTGTCTTGGGAGAATTTAGTCTTTTCTTTGTTTATTTGAATATGTTTGAAGAAACAAAAATTATTCGAGTATGTGTCTGTTTATTCGGTAGTTTGTTAAGAATTATAAACAGAATAACCCTGTATCTTCTTAATCAGTACTGATTTTACTATCTCTTCTCCGTGATAACTTTAAGCATTGCAATGTCTACCTTAACTACATGTCTACGTGCAGAAACATATCCAGAGAAAGTTCTTAACTGGCCAGATAGATTAGCCACCCTAATTGGTGTTGCCAAGGCTGTGCATTTTTTGCATACTGGGGTGATTCCAGGTATTTTCAAAAATCAACTGAAGACAAATAACATATTGCTTGATGAGCATCAGATTCCCAAGCTGAGTGATTATGGGATGTCCATTATCACAGAAGAAACCGATAAACTTGAGGTATATAGTGTATGGCTAATTTTAACTGGGAAAACCGTCTTAGTCCTGAGTTGTTATTCTGACGCATATTAACTTGTATGTAGGCAAAGGGAGAGGGACCAAAATCCAGGTATGTATTCTGTTTTTCTGAGCATCTCATCCAAGAAATGCTTGGTAAAGTCTGTTGAGTTGCGGTTATGATATGTCTGAAAGAGTTTTTGGCATCCTTTTCTGCAGTCATAAGATGAACTCAGACGATGACGATGTCTACAACTTTGGGTTTATACTGCTCGAGTCACTCGTTGGGCCTGTAGTAATTGGGAAAAGGGAAACATTTCTGCTCAATGAAATGGTATGCTAAAACCTTTTGACTTATTTGGTTTTTCACAACATAATTTTTCACTTTAGTAGAGCTTTTCTATTGATTAACGTGCAATTAACTGAACATCATAACCCTGAACTGATTTTATTTCTCAATTATTTTACCATTCAGCTAAGTGGGTCCTGTCCTCATCTAACCGTTTTTAAAGATTCCTTGGCCAATCCAGCTTTCTTTAGCTAATTAACCCGTTTGGAGATGTCGGGTTTGCACGTTCATTCTGTTGTGACGTACGGATCGAAGATTGATTTCATTCATGTATTTCCATGCTTAGGCGACATTGTTGAAATGCTGGGTAACTTTGGAAAAAGAGAGTATGTAAATTTACTTTTATTTTGCATGGACTGGCTTTGTTTCTGAGACTGCTCTTACACCTGGCAGGTATCTTTTGGCAGCCAGGATGGTCGAAGAGGAATGGTGGATCCAATCGTTTTAACCACTTGTTCGCAGGAGTCACTAGCGATCGTGGTTTCTCTCACGAGCAAATGCATATCCCCAGAGCCAACAACTCGTCCTTCTTTCGAGGATGTCCTGTGGAATCTGCAGTATGCAGCTCAAGTCCAGGCAACAACTGATGCTGATCAGAAGTCAGATTCTACGTCAGAGCCATTAGCTGATGGAAAAATGGTATAGCCACATATTAAGCTGTGAGTTACGATCTTGATTAGAAGAAACCAAAAGATAGCCTCAAGGGGCAGGGGGCATTTTCCTGTGGGAAGCAAAATGTAGGGTCCATAAATGCACATCTGATTGTTCGTTTGCCCATAAACTATAAAAAAAAAAAAAAAAACATTATATTATATTAGGACTGTTTTCCCTCTGTTACTCAAGTCCTAAATGAAACGAAATGTTTACAAATTACGAGTGGGCAGAGTTCTTCATAAATTTGGACACGCATTTTGATGGTAAGAGGAAGCCTGGCGAAGAAGAGGTTGGGTTGTGTCGGAGGCGAATCACACATGGAGGATGTTTGAACTACACACAACTACAAACCGCTAGCGGGGTTCCTTGGACTGCGGGGGCGTCGTGCATTGAGCTGAAATGAATGCGTATGGATCGGGGGGCTAATTCCTGGCGAAGAGGGAAGTGGGGAGGGGGTGTCGTGCGCAATAAATAATGGGGGAGGAGATTAGTGGACAGAGTCAGAGAAGCGTCGTGGGCTGCACTCTGTGTCCGATGAGTGGGCTTAGGAGATTGTTTATTATTATTATTATATATATATTTTTTTTAAAAAGTCCTTTTCTGTTTTGTGTTTGTGACTTTTTTTTTTTTTTGGACTTTTTGGTTGCGGGTGAATACACAGAAAATCTGCTCAACAAATCCACAATCGTTTTGGATTTAACGGCCCAACTCAACAGCAACAAAGCCCCCATAATCATAAAGGTAGAGAATAAAACAAATTGCCGGTGGGGGGGGGTGGGGGTGGTGGTGGGACGTGTTGTTTGATAGTTAACAAGTTAACTAGAGTTTGGTGGGGGTGGTGGTGGTGGTGGTTAGTTTTACTCAGCGATAGCGTGGTAATGGTAACACTGTCTGTTATGTCGGCGAACATAAGCCAGCCAGGCCCGACGCAGCTTGGCAAACCGACCCCACGCCACGCTATGCCACGCGCCTCAAAAAAAAGGAAAAAGAGCCGTCAAAACTCCGTTAAATTGCCGTAACAACCGAGTCCATATCTCTCTCTCTCTCTCTATATATATATATATATGTATATATACACAAAAAAGCGTGGGGTGGGGGGGGGGGGGGGATTGGCGACGGCAACTGACGGCGCGGGACTGCCCTGCTTGTGTGCACGATGGCATGATTGGAGAGCAACTCCTCCTCCGACAGCGCGTAATCAGTTCCTACCAGTTAAGAAAAAAAAAAAAAAAAAAGAAGCCCCTCTTTAATAATAATAATAATAATATTATTATTATTATTATTATTATTTTAAAAAATAAAATAAAATAAAATCTGATGAAATAATTGGTACTCGGCGAGTGAAAAACACGCCGACCGCCCTTCCCCGTGGAACTCCGACTGACTTGTCGCCGTTTCTTCTTCTATTTTTCCATTAACTTAATTATTATTATTAGTTACTTTGCTGACTCACTCGCTGACTGAGGAGAGAGAGAGACATTCTTGTTGTTGTCTGCGTCACTCATCGTTGCAACGGCACACAAAGCACAAGCATTTTTTTTTTGTTGTTTATTTTGGCCTTTGCCTATACTTGTCGGTGGCCTCAAACACCAGAGGACTTGCAGCGGGTAAGTCAAGAAGGAAGGAAATGTGGCGGTGACTACATTTCCAGAAATCCCACTTCTTGCGCTGTTTCGCTTGTGCAGCCCTTTTCCAAAGTGAAAGATTCCTTCTTGCTTTCTTTCTTTCGTTGCATTATGATGATGATCGGAGATCTGGCCGCCAAGAGCCCTTTGTAATCCGTTGTTCCAGTGACAACAGTCTCTTTTGTTCCTTAGTGTCTCATTCTACTTGGCTGTGGCTTTTCGAGTACCTTTTCTTATGTCCTCCCTTTAAAATTTCCGTTTTCCTTCCCATTTAAACCGGAAGCTCTCATCTTGCTTTCTTATCACATAAATCCGTAGATCCTGAATGGGAAATGTCTTCTTGGTTGCTACTTATAGTTGTCACAATGTCAATTGCTTTATTTTGTGCGCTTCTTTCTCATTACTTCTCCCGTAGATTGACGTTTTTTTTTTTTTTTGGTGGATTGTGGAGTATAGGACTCCGAGGACCTGGTTGGTAACTGTTCATCAGCATCTGCATTTGCATTGTGGAATACTAATTCTTGTTGAAAAATGGTTCTGGGTCCGAGTTCAAAGAGTAAGAAAGCCTCTGCTCAGGCATATTATTTGATCCATGTCCAAGAGATTAAGCCTTGGCCTCCGTCTCAGTCTTTGAGGTCCCTTCGTTCCGTCTTGATCCAGTGGGAAAATGGTGGTCGTTCAGGGTCTACAAATGCTGTTGTTCCTTTCCTTGGGTCTGTTGTTGGTGGGGGTAAAATTGAGTTTAACGAGTCCTTTAGATTACCTGTGACTTTGTTAAGGGAAATGTCTGTCAGAGGCAAGGATATCGATACCTTTCAGAAGAACTGTCTGCAACTCAACTTATGTGAACCTCGAAGGGATAAGGCACAGTTATTGGCAACTGCTGTGTTAGACTTGGCAGATTACGGTGTTATCAAGGCGACTACGGTTATTACTGTTCCAATGCACAGCAAGAGGAGCTTCAGGAATACATCTGAGCCAATTTTGTATGTCAAAATCCAGCCAGTTGATAAGGGTCGCAGCAGCTCCTCTTCTGGGGATCGCCTGGCAAAAGGGGTATCCCTTGACAAGAATTATGGAGAATCAGTTTCAGCGTTGATGAATGAAGAATACGCTGATGAAGCTGAGAGCGCCTCTTTTACTGATGATGATGTTTCCTCACATTCATCTATGACTAGTGGGGGTTTGCTTCCGCGAAATGGAGAGGTACCCATCTTCTTGTTCTCTCTCTCTCTCTCTCTCCATCCCTCCCTCTCTTTCTCTTCAATTTGATTGTATTTTAATTGGCTGACGTGGTTTCTATCAAATTTCTTGATAGTGGATCTAAACTGGACACTTCTCTAATGAACCTCACCAACATTGATAGCTTAACTGTTACCTTATGCCTAGAAAATGAGACAGCTTTCTTTAGTCAAAATTAATGCTGCAGTGCACGTAATTTCACCTGTGGGACCAATAATGCGAACAGCTTTTTGTGAATTGCTGATAAATTGCAAAGTAAGAGATAAGTTAGCCCATCATGTTTACTTGCAGAATGGTCCAAACCGACTGATAGATAGTAGAGGGGTTAGCAAGGACACCAGCACGAAGCCAGGGCTTGAAAAACACACCAAAGAAAATTCAAATGAAGGTTCAAGTTGCTCATCCTCTGTAGACTTATCTTCTGATATTGGGAGTTCAGTAAATGGTCAGGCTTCTGTTTTGGACTCCCCTGGCCCTGATGTGACTTCAATGCTAATGCAAAAAGATGATGCTGCCCAAGGTGTTCATTTTTCATCCTTGCCTTGTAACATTGAAGATACAGGGGAAGAGGCCACTGACAACATGAGAAGTAGCAACCATCGAGATTTGGAGCAAGATGATTATGAAAAGATCAATAGCTGCACAAGCACCATCGGAGTTAAAACTCAGCAGAGCAGCAAGGATAATGCAACAGTCCTTTTTCCAGCCAAAGTAGCATCATCACCTGACAATCTCTTGATGGCTGAGAAGCTTGGTTCCACAATTTCTAGTGACTTTGAAATTGATAGGGCAGATGATGGAAAAACTCAGAGATCTGACAAATATTCTTTGGAGGATAATACATTCCACAGTAATTTGAGTTGCAGTTCCTCTGAGGATACAATGGTTAAGAATCGTGGAGAAAATGGAGTAATGGATACTTTTGCTCAAACTGGAAATGAAGACCCAATTTTGAGTGGTACACTTTCTCCAAGTGGAGAATCTGGGATGCATGGAACTGTCTTTAAAGTTGATAGATTGAAGCATGTGAAATCTGTTAGGTCGCCATCAGACTCTGTTAGGAGCACTAGGGTTGTCAGCAGAAATCAGCGCATTGAAGTCAAGGAAGTTGCTGTCTTGGAAGATGCAGAGAAGAGATTAGGAAATATCAGCACCAGTGAAAGAACTAGTACTACTTTTTATCCTAAGTCTGCTAGAACCACCAATTTAGACGCCAAAATCCAGAAATTGGAACTCAAGATAAAGATGCTCGAGGGAGAGTTAAGAGAATCTGCTGCTATGGAAGCTGCTCTGTATTCAGTCGTAGCTGAGCATGGAAGTTCCATGAGTAAGGTACATGCTCCAGCTAGGCGTCTTTCAAGGTTGTATCTGCATGCTTGTAAAGAAAGGTCCCATTCAAGAACAGGCAGTGTGGCTAGAAGCACTGTTTCTGGGTTAGTTCTGGTAGCAAAAGCATGTGGCAATGATGTCCCCAGGTAACTTTGTATGGTATCTTTCCTCATATGTCCATTACTCTTCATGATGCAGTTATCAGCCCCTCTAAAACATTTATTCACAAATGAGGTGGCATCTCCTTGAAGAGTTATTCATATCCTCTTGGACCAAAAGAAGGATTCTATTCAGGGTTTCATTGAGTACTATTATCTATCTTGTAAGAACATTTATAGGACCTATTACTGCAAGAAAAGAAAATGAAACTAAAAACTTTGGTATATTTTCACTGATACTTGTCCGAAAGCCTATTGATTTTAGCCAGTTTTCTATTTGTTTGTTGGTAGCCAGTGGAAGAATTTCAGGCATAGGCAAGCCTCATGATAATGAAGATCCAATAAAAATGCAGTCTAAATGTGCCTTCTCTATTTGCAATGGAGCTTCTTAGCACTTTGTCACAAGCTCATATAACATTTTATATATTCTTAACTTCAGGTTGACATTTTGGTTGTCAAATGCTGTTGCGTTGAGAGCAATTATATGCCACGTGATCAGTCAATCAGAGCTACCACTCTCTGCAGAACAACAGATGCAGAAGGATGGTTGTGAAAAAAGTATTATGTTGACTTCACTAAAATGGAGCAATGCATCTCCCAACACAAAGGAGAAGAATGCTATTTATGGAGATGTGGGTGACTGGGACAAACCGAGCACATTTATAACTGCCCTTGAAAGAGTTGAAGCTTGGATTTTCTCCCGAACTGTTGAATCCATCTGGTGGCAGGTTAGGCTTGCATCCATTGATACCTTGTTCATAAATGCACATTACTAATAGTCATCTTAGAATCAAATGTAACAGAAGTTCATTACCTTTCCTGTTTGTGTCCCAGACTCTTACCCCACACATGCAATCCGCTGCAACAAATGCAATTGATGACTTTGCTGGTTCCGGGTCTAAGAAAAGCCTTGGAAGGACATCTAGTTCATGTGATGAAGACCAAGTAAACTTTTCACTGGAGCTCTGGAAGAAGGCTTTCCAGGATGCTTGCGAAAGACTTTGCCCTGTTCGAGCTGGAGGACATGAATGTGGCTGTTTGCCTGTGCTAGCCAGATTGGTAAATCACAAGTAGCTACATCTAATCATGTTTCTCTAATATCTGGTTAATTTCTTTCTTAAAGCACCACACATTCATGTTGTATTTTAATTATGTAGATTATGGAGCAATGTGTAACCAGGTTAGATGTGGCAATGTTCAATGCCATTCTCCGTGAATCTGCTGATGATATCCCAACTGATCCAGTATCTGACCCCATTAGTGATTCAAAAGTTCTGCCTATTCCATCCGGGAGATCAAGCTTTGGGGCTGGCGCCCAACTGAAGAATGCAGTAAGAAATGATCTTGGTGTTACATGACTAGCATCATTAGTTATAATTGACAATCCTTCAATTTTTAAGGAGAAAGGGGAAACTTGCTTGTAAAACCACATTTTTTGGCAATTTAAATGTGGTCTAACAGCAAAGCAGTAAATGATGAATATTGTTATTGGCGGACATTGGAAGCTGCTCAAAATTGCTGACTGACTTTCTTCCCTTGTGTGACTCTGATTGCAGATTGGAAACTGGTCAAGGTGGCTGACTGATCTGTTTGGTATGGATGATGATGACTTGCTTGAAGTAGAAAATGATGAGAATGATGAGAGAGAATATGCATCTTTCAAATCATTTCATCTCCTTAATTCATTGAGTGATCTTATGATGCTTCCCAAGGATATGCTCTTAAGTAAATCCATACAACAAGAGGTATGATGAGCTAACCCAAGCTCTTCTATTCAATCTCAATCTGGTTTGAGCAATGCTTTGGATGGCCTATTTGCAGTGTTTAAATGCTTGTTTTTGAAGGTATGCCCTAAATTTGGTACAAAATTGATCAAGAAGGTTCTCAACAATTTCATCTTGGATGAGTTTTGCCCCGATCCTATTCCCAGTGATGTCCTCGAATCCCTGGACTCTGCGGTTAGTCACATTCTAAACATTTCACCCACTATTTAATATTAGCCAAAATATAAGGTTAGCCTGAATGTATAAGATTGCAATCACGTGTGGGCAACCCATGGAGGAATAAACTCAGCATTTTTGTGTTGCTTTGTTCAGTTCTTTAAATTTTCTGAGTTGGTTCTATTAAGTCATTTAGAAACATGCAGCTTTACTTTAATGCATTAGTTTTGGGTTGACTGTGACAGGCAAAAGCCTTGATGGTTCTGCCCTAAATGTAGTCTATGCCAACTTAGACTTAGCTGCATCCTTAGCCTAAACAATTTGGTACCAAGAATTAATCCGACGAGTTTCTACCGGATCAATTGAGCAATTTCTCCTTTTATCTTGACTTAGGATGCCACTGATGCCGGGGAGGCACTTATCATTACCACACCATGCACTGCAGCTCCTCCAAGCTATTTGCCGCCTTCAGCTGCTTCTATTGCAGGTACTATCGGACATTTGGGAAGTCAGTCTCAGTTGAGAAGAAGTGGATCCTTAATCCTCAGAAAATCACATACCAGTGATGATGAGCTTGATGAACTAAAGTCACCTTTGGCATCAATTCTCCTTGAAAACTCTCGAACATCACCAACTTTGACAAAGCCCAACTGGAAATCTAAAGATAAGGGCAATGAAAGCAACATTAGATATGAACTCCTCAAGGACGTATGGATGAAGGGCGAGTAGTTTTAGATCTATGTTCAGAGTCAAAAAAAAAAAAAAAAAAAAGGTGTGCTTCACTGTACATCTGCAATCAAGTTTTGGCTCTATTTTTTGCCCCTCTTGTATATGTACAGAATGCAACCACTGCAGTATTAGTTCTATAAATAAAGCACAAAAAAAACTTTTCCTCTACCATAATTTTGTGGTGTGTGAGTGTAATGTACTGAACAACAAAAAAAGAAAACTTTCTTAGCAGAAAATGTAATGGGGAAATGGATGGTTAATTTAGCTTTGGGCTTATGGAATGTAATCATGCATAGTTTAGAGCATCTGGTCCCTGCTGGCTTTGAACAACAGAGTTGTGATCGTTGAGTGTTATAATTCATTTTCTTTTTGGTACACACATTTTAACCTTCTTCACTTGCAATTATTTTGGCATCCATATTTTAACTGGAATGCTCAAGGGATTAGTTGACGGATTCAGTTTGTAGTCTGATACATCCTATCTCACCTGCCAATCTGATATGCTAAATAGCAGAGCCCCCATTCGAAAATGACAAAGTACCATATATTTCAATCTGGCGAAAAGGGGAAAACCAGAGCCAAAATGCCTAGCAAGCGCATGAGAGTGGTTTGAGTGAAACGGATAAGATGTGAGTTCCCACAGATCAAGAAGGAAACTGTCACTCCACGGCGATCTAGACGACAAAAATGTGGTTAATGGTTGTATGGTGAATGGTTGGAGCCTGGGCAAGTTCACAGTTCTCACAAGCAACAAAGAGAAGACACAAGATATGAAGACTTAAGCATAACGAGCTTGATTAAGATATCTTCATCATACATGCCAGTGTTCTTAGCACTTCATCTCTCGCCAAAATTACATTATAAACATACAGCCTCAAGTTGCAAACTACTTGACAAACTAAAATTCTGAAAGACCATCAAAAATCCATCGGGAAATTGCAGCACAAACTCACACCTTGCTTGATTTGACATTGTACAGGCAACGTGCCTCCCATTGCAGTGAGAGCCGTAGGGACTCCCAATTGCTTTGTGTTATTGGTTGTAGAAATCTATCATTTTCAAATATCATACCATAACAGTATGACTAAATTAAGACAATGACCGAACTAAGGTAGCCATCAGTTTCATGCAATTAAAATAAATCAAGCAGCTAGTTTTGGTGAAGAACTAAGAGCACTCATGTGCTTGAGTTGTAATGCAGCCAACAAGCCTTGCCATGTTTCTCCAGGCGCAACTCCCACTTGAAAGTCCAGAAGTTTCTTTTGTTTCTTGTAGTAATCTTCCAATGCCTTACACTGGGATAACAAACAATCAAATTAGAAAAATTTCCAAATTCTTTTCTCCTCGAAAATAAATAAATAAATAAATAAAATCATAACTTGCAACCCTCAATTTTGACAATTAAAGCCAGTAGAAGTTACAAATAAAATTTAAGCTAAATAAAAACAGCTCAAGCAATTAGTGTTCCAAGCACCAGATAGATGAAGCACACTGTGAAGGGCAGGAAGGAAATGGATGCCATCGATGAGAGAATTGACGAGTGATTCACAATAAAAAAGCACAGAAATTACTCAGAATCACTCAAATAACAAGTTGAATGAAGTAATGATACTGCCGAACTTAATTTTGATCCACAGTTGGCATGTGAAGTACCTGCTCTGCATAGATGCGGAGCTTTTCCTTTGAAGAAGCACTTTCCGCATCAGAAACCGCAGTCCCGTAGCTTCCCGTGCTCAGAAAATTTCTTCTGAGTGGGTGATCTTTGGTGCACTTGAAATTCACAACCAAATCAATATCTGCAATTTGGTCAAGAATCTCCTGCGGACAAGTTCAATGGCCAGGCTTTCAATGCTATTTTTCTACTAGTAGTTACAATAACAATTAAGATGGAATCTTCAAGCATAAAGGAAACGCATGGTTGATGTTGAAAACTACGAGACTTACAGCTTGGATTCTTGTACGAGGAATGCCATCCAAAATGAAGCCAGTTTCACCTCTCTGGTATCCTTCTTCGAGCCTCTTTGACAACAATCCGAATATCACATCCTCTGGCACTAGCCTCCCTTCATTCACAGCGTTGGCAATCTAATCCCACCACCACCCCCCCCAAACCCAAAGAAAAAAAAAAAAAGAAGAGGACAAATTAAGCGAACTTCAAAAATAATTTGGACATTCTGATCAAAGCCAAATACTCGCTTTTGAAAATGTAAAATTTTTATAAGATCAAAAAAAAAAAAAACAAAACTTTAAATAAAACCAGCGACTAGTTTGGGAGGAGAAGAATATGAAAGTGAACCTGTTTGTAGAGACGAGAGCGAGGATTAAGCTCCTGGCGAAGAAGGGTACCCATGGAAATGTGAGGAACTTCTAGAAGCTTAGACAGTTTCTCGGCGTACACGTGCTTTTTGGCTCCTGGGTCCCCAATCAGCACCCACTGCACTCCTCTTCCCCAAGAAGACTCCGCCGCAGACTCTAGGCTGGGCTCCGGCCGCCGGGCGTTACCACGCGACCCATATCCTGCTTCGGAATAATAGTCCTCCTCGTACTCGTAGTCGTACTGAACAGCTGCTGCCGCCGCCGATCCGTAGGCTCGGCTGCTGGCGAGGAACCCCATGCGACGGAGAGCCTGCGGCGCGGCAGCTAATCTCATTCGGCTCGGCCAGGCCATGGCGGCGGCGGCGGCGGCGGCGAAGACAGAGTCAGATGGAGAGAGGAAGAAGAGAAGACAATTTGCGAAGCCGGCGGGCAACAAAGAGGGCTTTATGTGGAGAGGGAAAGTGTGGGGTTGGAGCGGGCCGGGAGAGGGGGAGGAGGTTTTACCTTATAAGTGGAAACGGAGACTCTGAATTACGGTAATGCCACTGCGTTTATAAAAAAAAAAAGAAGGATTATTGCGTGTCGCATTTCGGTTGGGCGGCTTAAGTTAAAATGTGCGGGAGATCAGACGAAGAAGAAGACGTTATGCCTGCCTGGACGAACACGGCTGTTTAGGGTTGAACCGGAGGCGTCCACAAGACGCGGGTGCTGGCTCTTCAAGAAGCGACACGTGGACCGATGGCTCGGAAGTCCAAGGGCCTTGCCTGACCACGTGGCAGCCTCAGTCTTTTAAAAGCTAATTTTATATTATGAAATCCCTTTTTTTTTTTTTTTTTTCTCGGGGGGAAAATTTTTTTTTTTTTTTTAAATGTGAATCGTAAGAACCTCTCAGGGGCAAATCCACGATCCACGGATTCACGAGCCATCGGGAGGGGAAGGAGTGGGCTGGTCCCTCCTCGATCACAATGTCCGGAGAAAAACGATAGCCGTGCAGGATCCTCTGGCTCTTGTACGTTGTTCGTGGAAGAGGCTGGAATTTGTCGAAACACCGACCCCGCTGAATCGGAAAATAGCAGATATTTTCTTCCGTCAGCTGACACGTCAAAGGAACACCGTCGGATTGGAAGGCTAGGGATGTACCGTGGAGGGTGTCACTGGCCAAAATTTTCACCCTCGTAAAAGTACTAAGTCTCACTTAGTCTTAGTCTGACTTAGTTTTAGTTAAATCATCACACGAGACACAAACAATTTTTAGAGGAAGTACTTCCTAACTTTTATTACTTTTTTTAAAGTATACAAAGAATGTGGTTGTGGTTGCATAAAATTAGCTTGTGGTTTGTGACATGCCGCTATGAAGGAGGCTTGGCCAACATTCTCTTCTTCCGAGGTTCCATCGTCTTCAATGCTGTCAAGTACTTCATGTTTCCCTCTTCCATTCCTTACTGTACGTACAAGGAAGAAAGCACAACACAAGTTTTTCCACTCTTGCTGGTAGGTTGACCCTTCTCACCAGCAATGAAACATGGTTGCCTCTCATCCATGATCAGCAACCCACCCAAATGGAGCATTAGTGTAATTCCCGCTTGCACAAATAGATCCATTCCTAGGATCACATCAAAGTCGTCTGACGACATTATGGAGAAATCAAATTTACTAATCTATTGACCTAGAGTTACCTCAACTTCTTTTGTCATTCCCAGAACATCGCGTGCCGCTGAATTGACTACTTTCACACGATTGCCGCTCTTGCTCACCTTTAGCCCAAGTGAGCCCACCATCCTTTTCTGCAATGAAGCCATGGGTTACGCTAGAGTCCACCGTAGCCAACAGTTCTTGCCTTCCTAACCCAATTTTGACAAAAATCAGGCCGGGTGATAGAGCACATTCCGCACGCACGACATTAATCAACTGTAGAGGATTGACTCGAGAAGGACTACTGTCGCCATCATTGTCCCCCTCCTCTGCCACCAAAGCGCTCAATTTCTCCCTCTATGGGCACTCTCTTGCCTTATGTGGACCACTGCAAATGAAACAACCCAAGTTTAATTTGCTTTTACCTTGGTCTAGAACAACAGCTTTGCCTTTCCCCTTACTGTCGTCCCCTTGTTTGCATTCTCGAAAGTCCTCCTTTTTCTTCCTTGGACAGTTTGCCATTCAAATAATCCCTGAAGTTGACTCGAAAATCCATCAAACCATCCACAGCAGCAATTGCGGAGGGCAAGCCCTTCACACTTTGCCTCCGAAGCTCCATTTGTGCCCAAGGTTGGAGTCCTGACATGAAATTGAACAGCTTGTCCTCGTCCGACATATTTCGAATGTCCAGCAATAAGGAGCTGAATTCCTTAACATAGTCACGAACCATGCCATTAAGCCTCAATCTCTTCAGCGACTCCCTTGCAACCCATGATGTATTGCAAAACAGGAATTGATCCTTTAATTCCTTTTTTAGCACGCCCTATGTCTCGATCTGAGGCTTGCCTGAGCTGGCATTGTCGTCGAGCCTTGTCCGCCACCACAGTTTGGCGTCCTTGGCCAGGTACATATTAGTAATGATCACCTTTTCATCTTCAAGTACCTTCGCTGCTATGAAGTATTGCTCCATGTTCCACAAGAAATTCTCGATTACTTTAACATCCCGTTCTCCCTCAAAAGTCTTAAGTTTAGGAACTTTCATCCTCCTAGATGACTAGGCAGCACCACCGGATTGGCTGCCTATGACCTTCTTAAGAACAGCAACATCCTGCTCTATGTTGCCAAAGGATTGTGTCCAACCACCATCGAGACTATCATAATGAGTTTGGAGGAAACTTACTGATTTCTCTAGTTCGTCTAGTCTTGCCAAGATAGTGAGGACCTGCTCCTTAGAGGTACCACCGAGTACTTGTTCAATCTCAGACACCCGCTCATGAACAGCATCAAGTCTTGATCCATCTGCTATGAATTGAACCCGCTTTGATACCAGTTGTCACAGGGTCAAAATTTTCACCCAAAATTCGGACTTTGTGATGACACTAAGTCTCACTTAGTCTTAGCCAAACCATCACACAAGACACAAATAGTATTTATAAGAACCATTTCTCAACCTTTATTATTTTCCCTAAAGCATACAAAGGATGTCAAGGCCTCTCACATACGTGTTCTCTCAACACTTCCTTGTGTGTTTATAGTTATCCCGGTTATCTGAGTTCTCCGAATTCTCTCTCTCTCACTTGAGTTGCCTATTCCTTGGCTGTCACACTATACCTATTTATAGTATTGGTAGTTGACATCCCTAACTACCTAGGATCATGCATGACTTGGCCACCAACCCAATCATGCATAGTGGGGCTCCCCACTTTGAAATAACTTCCTTACTAACTCATTACATCATGCATCTTCATTCAATGAGAGCATGACACTTCATCAGGGGCCTCTTGCTCCATTTTCTGCAACTGCCCATGTTCTCCTTCCTTCAATGAAGTTCTGCCAACACATTTGGCTTGGGTAGGGCTTCTGAAACCCTGCAAAACTGCCACCTCTATCACTGTCAAGTGTTGATGGAGATAACTTCCCACTATCTCTTATTCTAGTGCCCCCTAGACAGCCAGTTCTGCCATGATCTGCCCCATCACTCTCCAGGTGCCGGCTGATCACAATCGATCCTAGTTTGGTGCTAGCCCGAGCCCATAACGGTGCACCTATCTCCAGTGCAACTGGCCCAAACCCCTGCACGTGCACCAGTCTCCTCTATTGCTAGCCCGGACCCCTGCCTGTGCACTAACCTCCTGTGATATTGGTCCAAACCCTTCCCTATGCACCAGTCTCCTGTAGTGCTAGTCTGGACTCCTGCCCGTGCACCAACGTGTTGTCATTGCCAGAACCATGAGTTATGGTGTTAGCCTCGCTATTTTGAGAGACATGCACTACCTCCCTATAGTGCATTAGGGAATCCTGTCGTGTGGTAGGAGGAAACATTGATGTATCTCAGCAATCACATCTCTCATTCCCTTAGTTGTTGTGCTCCTTGAGTGCTGCCAGCATGCCCTTCAACAGTTCTCTATGATTCTCATGCTTAAACCTCTTGCTCATGCTTTCCCATGACTGCAACATGCGCCTGATTAGTATCAATGCCACAATCCGCATCTGCCTCTCCTGGTCCGACTTGCTGTCATGCATATTGATTCCTGCGTTTGCCTTATTTCCTTTGACGTGTTCCTCTCACGCCAACTTCATGCCGAGCATTGGTACAAGACCTCACCAATGCTTGCATTTCTCTATCCTGAGACTTAGGGGACTAACTAACGACCACTGCTTTAATTTAATGTCATAATATCTCATATACAAATTAAAAAAAAAAAAAAATATATATATATATATACATACATGAGGCTTTTTCATCCGTGTATTTTGTCTCCGTGCCAATTCTGCGTCTTTATCTTCCTCGTCGAATCAGCCGGCCCTCGAGATTTGCTTATGGTTACAAGCATATCTTCCATGTTGACTAAAGGTCTGTTTCTTTCTTTCTTTCTTTCTATTTATTTCAATCTGCTCGCAATAAAATATCTTTTTTTGGCCCTTTCGTAGACGTGATTACAATTAGCAAGCTTCGTAACATAAAAGAAAAGGGAGTTTTAAACACTGAAACAGGCGCAATAATCAACCTTTGTCTAAACCATCCAGCTCGGGCAACAGATCCCAAAAACTACCCCCCCAAAAAGAAAAAAGAAAAAAAAAGGAACAAAAATGCATTGCGGACGCATGCACTTTGGCTCGTCTAAGTGATTGTTTTAAAGTCTGCATCCAACTCCTAATAAAGTATTGACTTTCCTCAACTACGTTAGATTTGTTCGCGTCCTGAGATATATTCGTGCCAAAAGTCAATTGTGGAAGAAAAACCGAAAAAGTGTTTTGAAGTTGGAAGTGTGAATTGAGGTTAATGTCTTGAATTGGTAAGATATAGAATTGTATAATAATATACACAAGTGAAAAGAATTTACAACATACTTTCTTAAAATTTTAGATTAAAAAAAAATAGTATTCAAAAACCCTTTATTAATATTATTAATATTATTATTATTATTATTATTGCTTTACTTTGTCCTTATTATGCTACTCACTGTTATAAAATGAAGTTCGGTCTTATAATGATAAATCAACAAAAAAGGTAAATTCATAGAAACGACTAGGTTTAACAACGACTAATTCGCTGATTATAAAACAGCTAATCAAACAATGATAAAATAAATAATTAATTAAATTTGAAAATATGATAATTAATCTTTAAAAAGGAAAGTAATGTACAGCCGTCCACTCCTTGCAAGCTCTGGCTTCCGAGCTCCTTCTTATCGAGACCTTGACCCTACCTGTAACTTCTATAATTTTATATTGGTGTGGACGTAGTAGCTTCGACGGCTCGACGGTTCCGAAATATCTCCTTTCTTTTTCTTCTGGTATAACTCAAGTCGGTTTCGGTTGTGCAAGTGCCCTTAAAGAAAGTTCAACGACCTTTGCTAAGGAAAGGTCGTTTCTTGATCGAGTCCTTCGAGTCTTTGATCAAAAGATATACGCACCGACGGCCATAAAGATTCAGTTTTTTAGCTTGCCAAATCATGACTCTTGGGACATATCGGCGGTCTCATTTTCTCATTCACGAAACTATCCTGAAGTTTCTTCTTCGACTGAGACTGGTATAATGCTGAAAAGAAAATGCCCCCGTTGTGCAAGGTAGCGGGTCAAAACACGTTACGCGGCGCCTCCACAGATTACACGTCCCCTATATATATACACACACTCAGAAACCTCATATAGTTTTACAGGGAAAATTGATGCAATTTTTGCTGCCATTCATTCTTCCATTCCAATCTTCGTTTCATATACGAGTACAGAAAATTTTTCCTTCCCACATTCTTTATCAGTATCGTAAGGTTGTTCTTTATGTTCAAGTGTACTTTGGACTTAGATGATGGACAAGAACCAAAAATATGAGCGTGTGTTTAATCACTTCGATGAGAATGGCGATGGGAAGATATCCTCTTCAGAGCTGCAGCGATGCGTTGGGGCCATAGGCAGAGAGTTGTCGCCGGGAGAAGCAGAGGAAGCAGTGAAGCTTCTGGACTCCGACGGAGATGGTTTGTTGGGGTTGGAAGATTTCGGAAGGTTTCTTGAAGGAGGTGAAGAGGAAGAGAAAGAGAATGACTTGAAAGAGGCTTTTAAGATGTACGAGATGGAAGGGAGGGGATGCATTACGCCCAAGAGCTTGAAGAGGATGCTTAGCAGATTAGGTGAGTCCAGGAGTATACAGGAATGCAAGGTCATGATTGCTCAATTTGATCTCGATGGGGATGGGGAACTGAATTTTGATGAGTTTAAGGTTATGATGTTATGGTAAGTCATAATTAAGCTCCATTCATTTATTGTACATACAGGTATACACACTCCCATAAGCATACGTATGTATCTGTGCATATGTTTGTATGTATATGGGCCAGAGAGACTACACAATTCATTCGTTCGCCATATTGGTCGTAGTCAATAAATTTGTAGCTCTTTTTTAGCGGATTTAGACACTTTGTTTTCCAGTTTCCTCCTCTTTTCTTTCTGATGCACGCCTTTTCTTTTCTTTTCTTTTTTTTGGGGGGGGGGGGGGAGGGGTCAATCATGCCCCTCTAGGTGCACAGCCAGTCACTAATACGCAATGAATAACTGTGAATTGGAATTTCTATTTACACACACACACACACACACATTTTAATGTCTAACGAGAGTATAAACAGGCACGTAAACACAGACATCGGAGAGCCTAAAAAGCAGCAATTAGATCGAAATTCTAAGAATACAGATTGCTGCCCGTTAATGGCGTGATATCTGTCACCAAACGCAGCAACGAAATTAATTTTCATTCCAAGAAACTTTTAAATAGAAAGAGAGACGAAGGAAAAAGGGATGGCTATCATGCATCTACTCGGCGGTCTTCTGTAACCAAGTTGTGTATAGTAAAGAGGCGGCATCAACGCTGAAGGTCGTAGAAACTTCGAATTTGAGAATGGCCACGCTCTGATAGAGGGGAAAGGGAGGCCCATTGTTGAAACATAACACAAAACAGTTGACCTTGGAATAGTGGTAACCAGTAGCCGACTCGTAGATGGTGTCTAATAACAGGCCGAGTCAACTGACAAATGGCATTAGAAGCTACAATGGACGAGCCAGGCCCACTCGACGCATCGTTGGGTCCCACGTCTCACGAAGCACCATTCCATTCCATTAATGTCCATTCAGGGGACACGCTGGATCCCTTAGACGCTCCGCGGGGATCCGATCGTCCGCCGGGCTGTTTCTTATTCCCACCCTTTTTCTTTTTTTTTTTTTCTCGGTATCAATCGGTGAGTATAATCTTCTTTTTTTTCTTGATAGGAAAAAAAAAACATATAAATTGTGAATTGAGATCAAGATATTTTTTGTTATCTTTATTTAATTTTTTTAGTAAAAAATTTTACTACTTAAATTCTATTAATTTTAAATATTTCTCACATTAGTAATTTAAAACCCGAATCAATTAAAAAAAAAAAAAACACACGCACACACACATTTCACCAACCAAAATAGTAACAGTGAACACAAAATAGCTGCCTTGCATTGTTTATTGTTTATCATTTCCTTAATCCTGGATGTTTTATATAATATAATTTAATATGCAGGAGACAAAACCTGTGCTCCTTTCGCGAGGATTAAGCATTTACACGAAGCTAGGCTGGAGCTGGAATTAACGAAAGTTGGTCCGGATGCTTTAAAACCTTTAACAATTATACACTTCACAGACTGGTTGCAACTGCCTTCACCAGAGGTTTGGAAGAGCTTTCGCATACTAATAATACGTGTTCCTCTTCTGGCGATTCTTCCATCAATCTCATTAACTTCTCCACAATTTCTCCCGCACTTGGTCTCAAAGCAGGATCTTCCTCTATGCAGGCTCGGGCCAGATTGGCCAATGTGACTGCTTCATCAAATGAATAATTTTCACCAAGTGCACCATCCATCCATTCCCTCAGCCCATCTGCATTTTCTGTTTGCAGTATGGCCTTGATCTTCTCGGAGTGCCAAATGCTTCTGTCTCCATTCTTGTCAGCCTCTCTCGTTGGGGTTGGGGTTTGCCCTGACAACACCTCCAACACAACTACCCCGTAAGCAAATATATCGATAGCCGGAGAAACTATGCCTCGTTGAATGTATTCAGGAGCCAGATAGCTGAGATTGCGAGAGGTGGGATTAACCGAATGCCATTCAGAGTGATTGGCATCATCTTCAATGCACCTCACCATGCCAAAATTACCAATCTTTGCCCTGAAGTCCTCTCCCAGAAATATATTCCTACTCTTCACGTTTCTGTGAACATAGCTTGGATTCACGATATGGTGCATATACTGTAAGGCCACTGCCACATCAAGACATATCTTCAGCCTCTGATTCCATGTCAGGAAGCAGTAGCAGGAAGCAATGAACTGACTCTTGATGGCCAATCCACCATGAAGCCAATCCTTCAAAGACCCGTTTTCAGCATATTCGAACACTAGATATGCATCAGAGCCTTCAGCTAAGCATGTCCCCAACAGCCTAATTATGTTCTGATGATGGCAAATTGCACTACTGAAAAGCCCAAACTCAATCTTGGATATGATTTCTGGTCGTGTGCGCTTGATGGCTAGGTTCTTCCCATTGAGACGACCATGATAGACAGAACCCTCTATGAGATTGCTTGAATCGAAGTCCCCAGTCGCTTTTCTCAGCTCCTCTGCAGCATAGGGCTCCAGAAGAGCCTTTCGAGGAGTGTTGCCAATGACCTGGCCAGCAAGGGCATCCTGGGATCCAAAGGAGACTTTCTTATCGCTTGTGGTTCGTATACTTAGACTAAGCTGCTGCAGCTCCAGGTCTTGCTCCTTGCTTGGATTTTGTTGTTTCTTTTTCTTCAATTGGAACACCAAGAAAAAGGCTGCTGCAATGGCGATGCCGAGAACAATTGCAGCCCCAGCAATACCAATATAAACCCCAATCATCCACATCTTAGAATTTTTCTTGCGTGGATTGATTACTGGAATGCCTCCTGCGGGAAAACTTAAACTGGGTTCCCTGGGTTTTACCGGGGGTTCAATGATAGGCTCACCATTAAGTGGTATCAAAAGGGATGTATGAGGTATAAGACTCTCAGTTCTAAACGTTTCTACTGATCTGCTGTTTATAGAGACAATAGCTTCTGGAGTAGTATTGAAATTAATGGCCAATTTGGAGATTGTGTCGCCTTCGTTCACTGGGTAAGAGAGCAATAGTCTTGCTTCGGATGCATTTGAACAGGCACATCTCAGGGGTACTAGCAACTTAACTTTATCGTCAAGATTCCAGGGTGCGACACCCAGGTTCTTCTCTCTGATGGCTGTGCAGGTTGTGAGACCCTCCAGTGATTCAGCTATGCCATAAAAACTCTCTCCTTTGACTGTAGTTTTTGTGACTTCTGCCTGGAAGATTCTGCCTATGCATTTACAGTCTATTGGTATCAACAGAGGGCGATCTTTTGAGAGAAACTCTGCGTCAGCAGACAAGCCATTTGCTTTGGCAACTGCAAACCGGCTGAACCCCAAATAAATGCTCAAATTGGAAAGAGATGAGAAGTATGAATTGGTGCGAAGAATTGCAAATGTCCCACAGCTATCCGGCGACCCATTAATATCGCAACGATAACCGGAAGCAGCAGGAGAGGTCGTTTCGCAGCTCAGCAGGTTCTCACCAAGTGCAGGAACTAATGAACAGATTAATAAGGCAAAGGTACCAAATTTAAGATCCCTCATCATATCTATCGTGCATATATGCACTCACTTCTACATTGGAATAATAGCTGCCGAAAATAAAGAGCTTCGAGTGAATATTTTGGATCAATAAAAAGATGGTGCCTAGGGGGGTATTTTTTTTCCAAAGCTGTTCACGGACAGGAGTATTGGTGGTGGCAAAGAATTTATATACTAATAGCCTGATACCGGCACTTGGTAAGCATAAAACCTTGTGCTTGATTCCAAAAACCTATGCGGGTAGCTATCTGTCTCAGTTTTCAATGGCCGGTGATCAAATTCGTAACTACCACTCTTTTAACTACAGAGCTGCCTCCCCTGGGCGCATAGGTCCATCCACTATCAGCGTCTTAACGACGAAACTATCGCATACAATGACATCCCGGCATTCCTACACCGTCATGTAGCCCTGTAAATACAAAATAATAATACAAATAGAGACTATTCTAACGCATAAAGACAATGGCCGACATGCTATACTTCAAATGTTCCACCGGTTTTTTACTAGTTTTCTTTTCAAATCGCATCAAATTAAAATTTAAAAAGATTCAAAAACTAGTAAGGAGAAATTATTCAGCATTTTGTTATAAAAACGTTAAATCAAATTGGAGGTGATATTGTCAGGTGTTGAAGCCTTAAACATAATGAAAATTATAGACCAAGTATTTACGTTTAGATGATATAAGATACATGTTTTTCCTACTCTCCTCAAATAAACAAAACGCTCGTAGCTAAAAGGATAATCGGAAAGCATGTCAAAAAGAGATGAAATGGGCGTCCAATCATTAATTTATAAGTTATCCTTTTATCCTCAAATACTCCAGTGTACATCTCCAGGGATGAAGATGGAAAAGAATCTTGTTTTATGAAAGCAACATAGATAGGGACCATGTAGGTTTTTGATAGATTGAATATGAGGAGGATAATGCGAAAATACAATGAACGGATGGCTATGCGTGGTAAAGCTGGAACAGGAAAGAAAAGGCCACAGATTGGCGGTCAACCTGGCCATGGAGAGCTGAAGCCGAAAGCATCAATGTGATCAAAAGATGCTGACTATGGTGCATTTGTCCTCGCATACGCGCATTAGTTTCTTCTAGAAAAGGAAGTATCCGTTCCAATCATAACATCAAAGAACAAGACTTTAAACTCGAAAGGTCAACACTCCTATCAAATAGGCAGTGGCTGAAGGAATGCGACATCATTAAAGCAAACTTACCAGATTCCCAAACGTTGTAGACCAGGAAGGCATCATACCAAATATTAGCGATGCCTTTGGATTTTGTCATCTGTAATGGGTTTTCTAGTCTTTTAATTTTAGCCCACAGAATCGCGGTTGTCTACCCCACCGGGGGGGGGCGGCGGGAAATTTGTGCGCATATGGCCTTTTAATTTGGGTCTCTGCGATCCAACAGAGAATGACTGTCCAACTACTACGCGTCCCCAACGGACACACTCCCGCGGTAAAGGGCACCTCGGCCTCGGCTTCCATGTTCAAATGTTCAAAACAAACATTGGGAGGAGATCCCGCATGCATGGTAATGGGCCGAGAGCTGAAGGAAGGGTTTCGGAATGCCCGTGCAGGCCACTGGCATTGTTATTATTACTTAATTATTATTGAAACATGTGAGCTTTTGGCCGGCTGAGAATTGTTTCGTTACCGATGTCTCTCACGTGCAATGGCTGGGAAAATAATATTCCCACCCAGACCACATGGATACGGGGAGTGCCCCGCACTTCCACTTCCATGGTTCTCCTTCAGGTGGACAATTTCGTAATCCAAAGGCAAGTTTTTTTTCTTTTCAGCTTTTTTTCGCCCCGGGGGGAGGGGGATGGTCTGTCTATCCGAACAACTTTCATCCAAGATTATAGCTTTCCCATACAATTCAAGTCAAAATATAGCCGCAATACAAGGTAGGGTAGGTAGAAACATACATCGATTTTATTGAAAGGCATACCCACCTGGGAAGCTTTTCATGAAATGTTGCGCAGGTCTCAATCTCATACAACAGCTGCACACAGCTCTTTACCACAGACACGGAATATGCAAAAGATAAAAAAGGGGATACCATCTCAATCTCATGCAACAGCTGCACACAGCTCTCTACCACAGGCACCGAATATGAAAAAAGATAAAAAGGGGATACCATCTTACATATTAAGAAATGCCAAAATGAATCAATGCCGACAAGTACACTGATGAAAACCCCGCCACGAAGTATCCTGTTTGTGCCGGGTTAGTTATGTTTCTGAGCTTTCTCAACACTGTTTCTCATGACAGATATTACGTGGGCTGGCTCAGGGGCTCCAAACACTGAGCTCCCTGCAACGATGCAGTTTGCTCCGGCTGAAGCTGCCATTTCAATTGTAGAAGGCCCTAAACCACCATCCACCTACAAAACAAGCTTGCATTGCTTCAGCCAAAGCAATAAGCAAGTGCTCCTTCTGAATTTCTCACGCAATCTTACTTGTGTCCATGACTACCACATGTAATAGGCACACACACATCCGTGCAAAGTATGTCCAGAAAAATTAAAAAATGAAAAGTAGAAACAGAAACAGAAAGAGAGGGGACAATTATATTTTGTGGCCTCTTCCTCCTGCCAACATCACCCAATTGCAATGAAACTTGCAAGGCAGGAAAAACAAAACAGCAAACCATAGAAGTAGACATGGTCCAGATATAAACAACTGGATAATCAAAGAGCTGTCCAAAGGATAGGAATGCTGGAAAAACATTAGGAGACATCTGACATCTCTATTGGGATACTTTAGATTATTTATCAGCACATATCAAAACTACCAGTATTCAAACTCTTGTAATGCTATACCAAGACAGCCATGAGTCTTTGGTTCCCAAAATTCCATGAGAGGTTAGACTATATTCCCAAGGCTCCCGAGATGTCTCATATTAGTTCTCAAAATTGCACTCTCAGAGTTACTGAACGGTTGGGCTTCTCTAGTCATGACAACTAAAAGAGAAAAATTATTGCCATCTGTCTAAAAGAAATGAGGGATTAGTTAAAAAGTGGTTGGAGTTTTTTAAGTAATAGAAAATATCATACAGGTGGACTCACCTCTATATCAAGGGATGGGTATTTCTTCCTCAACAATCGTACCTAGCAAAAGGGAAGGGAAAGTTACAGCATCAGAAGAGACACTGAGACATAGTTACAGGACAAACTGGGAAAAGCAGGGTAATATATAAGAAGAGGGAGGGGAAAAACAAGTGGGCAGTGGAAGCTATAGCACCTTGTCCATCATTTCTGGCATGAACTTCTGTCCACCAAAACCAGGCTCAACAGTCATCACAAGTACCAATTCCACATAGTTTTCATCCTCAACCTGTAGATTTGAAACTGCAATTAAGATGTATTCTTCAGAAGTCCAATTTTCCTAAAACCAACAATATATACTGCCAAAGTGTGAACACATGAACTCAATAAATAAATAAAAGCAACATTCTTTTCATATGTGGAAGACATAAGAGCCAAAGTTCAGACAATGGGATAAACTTCTTCAATGGGTGTGCTGGGCTTTAATGCTAAACCAGGTCTCATTCCCTTTGATTTTATTTTTTGGACAAGTTCCCTCCAATTTTCTGCAGAAAGCACCAAGGTAGCTTCCCATTAGATAATTATGGCAAACCAAAAGAAGAAAAAAACACACAAACAGGCAGGCCATGAAAAAAAAATTGCAAAAAGACAGGGCCATTGTGACAACCAACCTCTTGATGCCTCAACATGAAACGTGAATCCTGAAGCACCAGCTTTACCCAAAGGTTCAACGTAATCAAGAGGGTTTGTAACCATAAGGTGGCAATCCAGGTATGCCCTGTGAGAGAATTAAGTAAATACATTAGGTGCTTAGACTTTGAAACATGTTATTGTTAAGAGGTTATTATCAGCTGATGGGCATTGAGAGGGTACTTTGTGTGCTTTCTCAAACTCTCAACGACTGGGGCACCAATGGTTAGATTGGGGACAAAGTGCCTGTAATCAAACAAAAAACAAAAGTAATGCCATTCAGTGATAGCAATGATAGACTTTGAGAATGAAGAACTATTGATGGGCAAACCAAAATAGAGGTTAATGAAACCAAGAACTGCCCCCATGAACCCATAAAACCCTATGTGTCCGCTCACACGACACAATTGGTTTACTGATAATAAAGGAAACATTCAGCCATAGAAATGTGGGGATGATCAATTATTTAAGATATTCTTCCTTCCTTCTGCAGAAAATTTGACACCCTTATAATCAATAGGCAGTCATTTTGCATGCTTTTACTTAAGGATCCTACTTTCATATTAATCCCATAGCAGTAGGCAAACCAATTTTAGTAAAATTTAAACTCTACACCATGAGAGGGACTAAATGCCATACTTGCTAAAAAAAATCATGGTAAGTTTTAAACTTTGTACACATGGTTGGACCTTGCTATCTTTCCATACTCTCAGAAATCAAATTACACTTGGATAGGTGAGCCCACTCACCAAGCAAGAGAAATTAGACGTGGATGCATACACACACATATACAGAGACGAGCATCCTGAAGTGTGCAATCAGTTACAGAAATGACAGAGAAGTTTAGGGATAAAGGTAAAGAACCGTAGGATAAAATCCAATAGTTTCTTTGAATCGAAGGTACGTACCCATCCTGCACAGAATTAGAGAAAAGACCCCCCCCCGCATCATCAGCTTTAGTACAGAGAAATTCTAGCTAAGCTAACCATAACTGATGAAGTTCATATCTGAATCTCAAAGAGGTGATTGATTTGATTTTCAAATGTCAATACCAACCATGATGTCCATGTGGAGCCAATCCGCACCACACGCTAGCATCCGTTGTGCCTCCGACGCCAGGTTGGCGAAGTCCGATGACAACATCGACGGTGCGATTTTCGCCTCTACCCCCATCGTTTCCGCACGGCCCGCAACCGATCGGTGGATAGATGGACGGATGGATCCGCGTTCTATTGCAGAACCGATAGCGGACTCAGACAAATAATCCGAGGGCCATCAGAATCTTACTCGTACTCGTGTCTTGACCGTCCGAAAGTTGCTGCTACGGCGTCGTTCTTCTTCCCCCCGCTCTTTAGTCCCTACCTACCCACCACACCGGCCCACCCAACTCCTGGACCCGGACCCGAGGAGTTCTGTCTCTTGGTGATGATGACGTGGCACAAAGGCCCCGACTCGTTCCGTTGGAAGATGAGGCGGCCATCGTTTTGGTCGCTCGTGACCAACAAGTCTTAAGGACCAAACCTACGAAGAAGTCCGCCTCAGACGGTCAGACCGCGTGGGGCGCAGCCCATTTCCAAGAAGCAGTCAAGTTTTTGTTTTTTTGTTTTTTTTTTTAATTCGATGATTTAATAGCATTATTATATATAACGTACTTTGACATTTACAATAAGTTTACTCGCAAGTTTAAATTGATTGGTATCAAGCGGGCGTAACTCAGTACATTACAATGCCGATTTCATTGTTATAGTGACCCAACAGGATTAGGTGCTGAACCCAAAAAAAAACAAAAGAAAATAAAGGGAGGGGGGGCTGGGTGCAACCGGCGGCCGACTACTTTATGGCTAGAGACAAATACACGGATGGTGGGTTTGACCCGTGATTCATGTTCTCGAGGGGTATCTTCCAATACATCTTCTTCTTCTTCTTCTTCTTCTTCTTCTTCTTTTTTAAAAAAAAAAAGACTATTGGGTACTATTTATACTGTTGTATAATATTTATATTTTCATGTGTATATATGTATATTTTTATTTTTATTTTTTTCTTCTAAGGTCCTACGACCCTTCGAAGCCTCCTCCTGCGATTCTGAGCTTAAAGCCAAAGCAACAAAGTGCAAGGCGGGCTGGGGCAAATAGTCCTAGGTGCGAATAGTTTTTTCTCGCGTCATTTTCGGCTTCCAGACAAAGCAGCAACAGGTTCTGGCCTCGCATCTTACACGTTTCTCATATTGGACTTTCTTGCGGCAATTTGGTCCCCACAGTACCATGTATTCTACTAATATTGCCATCTTTGCGATTTGTCAAAATATTTGGTTGGTTAGGACTATATATATATATATATATATATATATATGGTTGGTGAGAAACATGGATTTTAACTTTATCCTTACTCCGGAATTTGGCTTTCCTCTTTTCTTTTCTTTTTTAATTCTTTTTTTTTTTTTTTGTTGTTCGACGAGGTAAAAAATGCACCCTAATTATTATACTCTCGTTTAGTAACTAATAAATCTG
>JAFFZT010000104.1:0-41928 GCA_019804595.1 Bruguiera parviflora | reverse complement strand
AAATTTCAATCTCCGAATTTGATTATAACTTTTCTCATACTTTTCATCGTATACATATTTTAGTCACATTTGAGGCTACATCTACAAAAGATTCTAAAAATGAAATTTTGGTTACCTTTACCATCAAAATTAATAAATATGAAGTATTAACAAAAATAATAATATTAACATGTCACGATAATTTTTTTTCTTTTTTCTTTTTTTTTTTTTTACTCCCACCAACTTACCAGCTATGCACTAGTTCATATTCTCTTCCCAAACATCCAATCCAAGGCCACATTGGAACTTGGTTAGAAGATTTTGAGAAAAATTTGTACCCATTTATCAAAAACAAATGAGAGATAATTTGTGTCCGTCAAGGTTTTGCCAGACAAGATGGCAACACGGTCCAGAAAATCAATCCGAAGCCAACTGCAATTTTTCTTTTCGGGTCCAAGCCATTTCTTTTTAATAATAATTATGAAGATTTTTATTTTCAGGTCCAGTGGAGGTGAAGCTTGGAGTAGTAAGGTATCTTAATTCAGGACCTAAAACTGAAATATGATGTCTCACAGGGTTTGTGCCTTTGCTCGAGACAACAAACAAATGGAAATCTCCCCAACACAAATTTAGAGTTAGGCCTCTGGATGGACCCAAAAGGCCCACTGGTCATAAAAACAATTGTTTTTCTTTCTCTTATATATATATGAATCATAGTTTATTAGTATTAAAATTATTTTTAAAATTGAAAATCTTAATTTTAAGATCCAGTGAAAAAAATTAACTGAAAAAAAAAATCAATCTCCACAATCTCTCTCCTTTCTAATAGCTCTTGCCAAATGTACTCACCAAAAAAAAAAAAACAAAAACGTTTTGCCAATTCGATCAAAAAAAAAGAAAAAGAAACAATAATAACTCTTGGGAAGCCGTTCTCGTAATCATACATATACTTTCAATCATACAAATTTTTCGGGACGCTAGTTTTTATTTTTTATTGCTGGTCAATTATGTCAGCTTTTCCTTTCATTGTTTGAGCAAATTTTAAGAACGGAAAATACTTGTTGCGATAGCTTTAAAAACAAACATAACTAGATTCATAATTCTCGGTGAAATAAGTACATCTGAAAAATCTTTCTAACCCTAGTTGATTCGGTATGTGAGTAATCGATGCACGAATTTTATTCCGCGTAACTTCGAAATTTACAATGAAAAGAAGAGCAGGCAAGAGAAATAGCTAGGTGACAAAAAAAACGATAATAATAAAATTGCCGTGACCAAAAATAAATTTTTTTAAAAGGGAAAATTGCAGCCTGTTGCGTTGCCTTTGGGCCCGTTCTTCAGTCTTTTAGGCCGCGGCTTGCGGATGTCGTGTTTCTAACTTTGTGTACAGTCCGAACGTTTGGAAACTGTCCCGTGTCCCCGTGTTGTTTCCGCGCCAATCACGTGACATGCCTTGCGCGTTTTCGTTTTTACTCTGCAACCACTTGATTTTGCCACGTGGAGTGGACCGGATGGTCCTGATTTTCTGGGTTGCCTAGAGTTGCCACGTTCATATCTCGATATTTGAAAGTGAGCTTGAGACGCTCGAATCAGTTGAAATTTCCAGTTGACTTTTTTATTCAACCAATTGACTTATGGAAAAGAAGACTAACACTAAATATGTTTTTTTATGCAGCTGCTTACTTGTTGCCGTGTGACCAGACCCGAGAAGGGCGTACCCCATGCACAGCAATTTTATATCGGATTAAAGTCTTAAACTCGCATATGGTGACGACGAGAAGTTTTAACTAGTTTGATGCGAATTGAGTTACCGAAGGGCGAGTGATTAAAACACCATACTTTATGTTGAAAACCCACATCAGAAAATAAAATGTTAGAGACAACAGATGTTGGTTTGATTCACAACTGACCCATAAGCTAACATCATATTGGAACTTAATCAATGTTTTTTTTTTTTTCTTAAATTCTTTGGTTGGTAAAAATAATGGGAAAGCAGGTATGATATTAAATATTTTAAATTCAATTGGACTAATCCAAAACCAACGTAGTTTTTAGATTAATGGATAAAACAGGGGAAGTTTTGCGATAAATTATTCATGGACCGTATATGAAACTGCGACCTTTTCTTTTCTTTTTTTTTTTTCTTCCTAAGAAGTTGTGATTATTGGAAAGATCCCTTTTTTTCTTTTCTTCTTTTGGGTGCGAATTCTTGGAAAAATCTTTGGAAAAAGAAGTTGTGATTCTTGGAAATATCCCTTTTTTTCCTTTCTTCTTTTGAGTGCGAATTCTTGGAAAAATCTTTGGAAAAAGAAGTAGGGATTCTTTCGTCACTGCAATGTAAGGAATGGCCAAACGCGCCCAAGTGCTCGGCCCCTATTGAGCCCAAGTCGACTTTGATCCCCGAGCTCATGCCCCATCTAGAAGTGGACTTGGAACCCCAGGATATTCCCGCACCACAGACTTAGTCCCGAGCCAGACCCAGCCCGTTTCCCGAGGTCTCTACTCCTTTACTTCTCATATCATCATTAAAAGTCATCGTTAAAAATAAAAAAAAAAAAGCTTATAAATAGTCAAAGTCTCACGACGAGAAGGTGAATTACTCAAACGCTCTCATCCCTAAGTTCCCTACCTTTTCTCATCCCTCTTTGACTAATGTAAGCGTCTTAATATTAGCGATAGAAGCCCTCCTCAACCCTTAGTCGTACTTTTCTCATTATAAATGACTAGCTCAATATGGAACCTAACCAGGGGCTTGGTGACCCCATCATAGATCAAAGAGATAAAGCACACAACTACCCACTACCGTCCGTTTCGTTGCAGTACAATAGTTAAAAGATTTTATTTGAATTTTTATTAAAAATTTTGAATAAACTATACATATATTTGACTCTATATAATTTTAAAGTTAATTAATGTAATACAAATTTAATGTAATCTTGAATTTTAAAAATATCAGTACAATGTAAATTTAATACAATCTTTTCTTAATGAAATTATAGAATATCACCCCTTCTTTTTCATTTCATAAACCAAAAGAGAGAGAGAGAGAGAGAGAGAGAGAGAGATAAAGCACCCACCCATGCTACAATTGGGGAGCACATTTTGTTCCATTTAACATGGTGAAATTATAGTGTCATGTAGGATGTAAATAATTTGGAAAACCTTGAGCCGCAGAATAGGATATTACACGGAAGAAAAGTTTTTTTTTTTTTTTTTTTTTCAAGTTCTGTGGCCGACTCTGGGAGTACGATTTAGAACAGATTTTGCTTGCGCAAGACAAAAAAATCTCGAAGGTATACAGAGCTTATGTTAGCCTCGGGCACATGTGCACCAGAGTGTGTGGCTTCTACGTGATTATAGATCACCAAAGAAGTAGAGTGGGTCAGAAGGGATATTGCATGGAAGAAGAGGGGTGTGCTTTAGTGACTGTTCATAGTGTGGCTGTAATTTTTTTTTTCTCTCTTTTTTTGTATAACACACGTCCAATTTCAGTTCAACTGTGAATCCATGAATGCAGTAAATGACCATTTCATATCAGTTTTTGCAATTTTGTTAGAGAACTCAATTGGTTGTCCTGCCTCCGCGTTATGGGTGACGGAGAATTTGCAAAGTTTATACAATTTTCCATCGCTCTCCTTCTTGGTATTGTTTCTATTTCAATTTTTACTCACCCATTGAATGGGATTGATATTTTCTTCCGTGTAAAGTATCTAACCGTAAAGTATATAACCAGCAAATATATAAGTGCCGCGAAAATAATCCTCGCGTTCACTTTTTCTCTGTTTTTTTTTTTTTTTCCCCCGATAATTCATTTCCATGGCGCTTCATGTTCAGTAGCTACAAATGTTTACGGCTCAACCATGCCAGGGACCACAATGATGATGACTAGAGGAAGCATGAGGAGTAAAAAAGCATGCGCAGCTCCAGAAAAGTGAAGTAGATTTAGTTTTTTTTATTTTTAATATTTAAAAAAATCTCGGGTAATGAATACAATTGCGACTTTTCTCAGATTTTCCCCCTAAAATTTTTTTCCCAGGTTACCTGAAAAATTACATCACGGTGATGGGGGATATAACCTATCTTTCATAAAAACAAGTCATAAATTAAAGTGTCTAATTCATAGAAAAATCATATCGTGACAGGCTTGGGTCAAAATCCTAAGTCGAACTGAAGAGAGCACAAGCCTAGATACTTGGATTTAAAGAGATTCACAACTTGCAAAACAATGGGAAGTTATATGACACCGAATTTTAACTCGACGTTTGTATTAGGATAATTAAATAAGTAAAATGCGTCATTGCTCGAAGATTGATAAAATTAGAAAATAATCAATGCATATTTCAAAAATAATGTCTATGATTTATTTATAGTTATTTTTAAATATTGAAATAATTAAAAAGATAATTACAATTGAGTGTATCTGTAATATGTTTAATTAAAAATAATATTTTTAAATAAAATAAAAAATATTCAGATATTATTAAATTATATTAAAAAATTATTAATAATATAAAAAAAATTTATACTTACGAGAAACTAATAAATTTGTTCTTTAAGTTCTAAGTATTAAATAAGTATTTTAATTAAAGTTAATCAAAAATTTTAAAATAAATAATTGACGGAATATTTTTTAAGAAATATTTTAATAATTAAAATTCAATTTTTTATTAAAAAATTGAATTTTTAAAAATATATAAAATTTATTTTTTAAAAAATAAAATATTTTTATTATATTATTCACGACACAAATAAAATTATAACTTGATAAATCCCATAATAAATCAAAAAAAAAACATAAGCAGAGAGTGTCGTCTGATGTAGCCACCCAGTCGAGAACGAGGCCAAATTTCACAACACAAATATTAAAATGCTGCGGGTAGGAGCGGCGGTTCAACTTTTAAATTTTAAGTCACAAAACAGCGCGTTTGCCCCTCCAAATCTATTTGAAGCTGGACTTGAAACCAGAGCAATCATTCTTACTACGAATTGCTTCTGCGGCCATGTTGGTGTCTCAGCGAAAAACCCAATACAAGTGGGGCCTAGTCCCCCCCGCCACCACCAAACACATCTAAAGTGACCAATATAATCTCATTGTGCAGCAGTGACGTAGAAGGCTAGAAGCAAGCTAATTAATTGACCAACGGACAACTATTTCGCCAACCCTACGCAGCGTAGATATAATGCAGAATAACAAATGATGGAAAGGAAAGCATCTGTGTTGAAACTGAGATGGATTGAATCGGAAGCGTTCTTGTAGCAACAAAGAGAAAAAACGAAAAAGAAAAAGAAAAAAAAAAAAAAAAAAACAAAAGGGTACCTGACTTGCACCGTAAAAAAAAAAAAAAAAGTTCTTGAAGACAAAAAACAGGCATGGGCTTGTCGCTCTCTTTCTTTTTCTTTGGAAACTTCCCTTGATCAGAACACGTCCTCATGAGCTATCTACTTTTGTTTTGATTTCCGGAGTTGTTAGATTGAGGCACCAGTTGCAAGCCCTCGGAAATTTCAGAAGATTCCGTACTATCTTCCACTCATGCATGCCCTTTGGCCGTACCGCCCAGATCATTGAACCAGGGCTCAAGCGTGTCGACGGACGCATGAAGTATAATGAATAGAGCAAATAATTATAAAATTACGAAAATATATTTATCACAAAAAAATGTCCCTTTTTTTTTTTTGTCTCTCTCTTTTGCCATAAATAATAATTAGGTAAACCACTCTTCACTGCACGTTTAAGGGACTCTGTCGAATTTACGCGGGTTGAAAGTCGATGCAATTTTTGTGAAGTAAGACTTCAATTTTTAGTATCTTAAATGAGATCTCGGGTCCATTATAGGTTTACCAAACTTTTGTACATAATTGTACCGAATTATATATATTTTTAACAACAATAATAAAACTTTAATTACAATCTTAATTGAAGTTAGTTACACGAATCATTTTTATGCCATTTTGTTGAATTTTTAATTTATTTTTTAATAATAGAGAAAATTTACTAAAGAGATCACAAAGCCAAAAAGTACAAATATTAAAAAATAATTTGTATAGGTACCTATATAACCAATAGAATAATGTTAAAATAAATTAATTAAATAGATGTACTCTTACGGCAAAGTTTATTTATTAGTCAACAAACATGCATCTTTGTAGTTATTTGGTTTTCAATTTTACTTGGATATGAAATATCTATTTTATTTGTTACCAAAAAATTTAATTTATGTCTTTCCGTCCCCACACTACTACTCTGCAACGTTCAAGTTAGTTGCGAGAGCCGGGGGGGGGGCATGATAAACCCACCCATGTGGGTTTCGGAATTCTCAAATTCAAAATTTAAAAACCGGGAGAAATATCCTCGATCTGTCATCCGTCAGAGGTCAATCCAATGAAAACATTACACGTAGCACAAGATGCCGAACATGACTTGGAGTTTGGAGCCGGCTCTCCGAAATGTTTTGCTCGCTGGGTAAAAAATCGGATTCCTGGATACCCGATACGTACGCAACTCCCTCCCCCGACAAGCCCACGAACGATGTTTGCCGTATTTTGTTCTTTTTCGCCCTCTGTTTTTTTTTTTAATAAAATATATATTTAAAGAATAAAAATATTTATTAAGATTCAAATTTTTAAATTTTAATTGATTATATTAGATCAAAAATTTAAAATTTTTGTAAAATCGTCCAAACTTCAAACTTCCATTCTTTTTAAAATTGCCGTTCACTGCATAAAATAATGTGAAAAGTCATAAAAAATTAAAACGTGATATGCATCATTAAATTTTTTATAGAATATGTATAAATACAGCTGATTGGTTTTTCTTCTCGAAAGAATTGTCCCCCTACTGATCATTACCATGCAACGAATAATGTCCATATTTTTAGTCTTGTAAGCTTTCTATTTATTTATTTTTTTAAAATTACGTTTACCATATTCTTGTTTAATAATTTATCTAATAAAAATATTACTGTTTGAAATTTTAGGAACATGCATGTCTTCATTTATATATATATATATATTATTTTTTTAACTGTTAATTCTTGGAGATTTTTTTTTAATGTTATAAAATTTGTCAGAAGTAATAGATAGATATACTTTTTTACTATTTCTTTTATGTTTGACAAAGGTATGTTAGGTATATTACATTTTTTTTTTGGTTAAAATTGTTACCGAATTTAAATTAAAACATACTAAATGTAAATGCAAATTATTTATTTATTTATTTTCTCACTTTTTGTATCTTTGATTGTAAATTTTCAGAGACTTAATGGCCTATAATCAACCGAACCTGAGGACGAGCTAGGTAGCCATTACAAAAACGGATACATGGATATTTTCCTTCTATAATCTCCGACACGTAAAAGAGGAATCATTTCAGTTGTGGTGCTTGGGGACAAAAAGCTGGCCCGGGACATCGTCCTTTGTATCACTTTCCCCTCTCTTTGCTTAGAAGGCATGCCCTGTCCCAAACTCGAGTCATTATTGCAGAAGTACTTTGCTTTGGTTTTCGAGTACATTAACCCTGGTTGGGTTATTTGATATTTGGTTGCTTCGGAAACCACGTCCGGTTTGCTTAAATTCGGGTTGTGGCTCAGTATATATAATAAGTTTTTTCGTTGCCCCCCAAAAAAATACAAATAAAGGGAAAAGGTGAAAAAGAGCATATAAGGACCTATAAAATGAATTTATTCGGTAAGAGAATTGAATTTGTGTATAACAGTTGGAAAGTTTTAAATTCAAATTTGACCATCATTATGATGTTTTAACTCACCCTAATAAGTACGCGAGAACGAGACTATTAGTATTAGCATATCAGGATTAGCCGCTTCCTCAAATCTGAACGGTATCGTTTCAATGGGAAGCAAATGAATGAATTTGTGTGCATTGGGGTTTCGTGGAGTTTGTCCAAATTACAGTGCCGGGGTGAAAGGAAAGCTTATCAAAAGAATAAAAGAACAGAATTTCGTGGCTTCATTTGCGATTCAAGTGGAGGCCGCTGTTGCAAATTCGTCGACAACCGTCAATTATGAGGAGAAATAATCTTTGACAAATGACAACCCTACTCAAGAAAATTAATTTTTGAACATGGGGAACACTCTGATGTGCGAGTGGTTGATATCCAGCGTTGCCACCGAAAATTTACACGTTATCTTGGAAATGAATATGTAAATTCAGTTAATTGATAATCGGGATTGACCAACAACAAAAACGACAAGGCTCCATTTACTTGCAGACTTGGGCGCAAGCTTGCCCCGCGCTATCCATTGCATGTTTTGAAGTTGCATTGATTTCATTAGCATTATTTCATGTTCTATCTAACACTCAAAATACTCATAACGATTAACTACTAAGGTTGGTTCGGCAGATGTCAAATATAAACTTTGAAATTTGATTTGACGTGTGAACTGCGTACCTCAATTATAGTAACTTTCCATCGCCTTTCCAAGTGGATGAATTTAAAAAAAAAAAAAATCATAACTAATAAGGTATTATTGTAATTCGAGTCACATAAACAAAGAAACCAGGATGATTGCAATCTCAAACCGATGCAATGATTTGAATCCTTGGGAGCACGTAAACTTTTGCTGTACGTTAATTTCAAAATTTATTTGGGAGGAACTTAAAGGACAAAAGGAGTAACGTAACCAAAAGTTAAAAAAAAAATAATAATAATAATACAACTGGAAGAAGTTTAATGCGCTGTGTGCAATAATGTTGCGGAAATGCCCATCTCTGGTACAACTTGAAATTTGGGGATATATGAAGTTGGAGAACTATGAGCGGGAAACGAATAGAAATGGTGAACCACCAAGAAGAGCGGCGATCAAAGCGATGTTAATTAGTCAAAAGCAATGGACCAGACCCAAAAAAAAAAAAAAAACCCTCACCCAACCAAGAAAAGTAAAAGGGATTGAAGAAAAATATTAAAAAAACAACACACGCACACAGATATTGAACCCCAAAAAAAAAAAAAAAAAAGACGCAGAAATGGAGCCGTTGCCTAGGTCTTCACGAACTTTGTGGGGTGGGGGGATTGGTAGGCCGGACAAAACCAAAAATCTCTTTGAAAAAAGAATAAAAAAACAAAGCATCAAAAAAAGTAAAATAAAAACAAAGAAAAAAAAAAAAGAAGAAGAGCAATTGGAAACCCTAAATGAAGAACTTAGTGGTGGTAGGAAATAAAAACAGGATCGAGCACCAGTGGTTAAGTATCTCGTGGGGCTTTACGTCCTTCCCTCCTTCCATTTGTCACAAGGCAGGCCTAAGGGGACAATCATGGTAAATTCAAACCAAGAAAACAATTTTACATAAATGAAAACAGTAGGCGTTACCTATAAACTGCGAAAACGTATTCGAATAAATAGATACGTATAGAGGAGGGACGCCCGCCTATAAAATATAGAAGAGAGAGAAAGGTGAAAATTCAAAGGGAAAGAGAGGGAGAGAGAGAGAGAGAGAGAGAGAGAGAGAGTAAAGAAACGGACACTTTTAGTATAGGCCACGGGCGCTTTCATCTCTCATTCAATGCGCTACCGAACGCACTACCATCCCCGTTTTTCTCAATTTTCCTCTGCAGCCACCTCCTTTCTCTCTCCTCTCTGCCCCCTTTCCTCCTCCTCCTCCCCGCAGGTATAAAATTCTCTTAAAATGTTAAGAAATCATAAAGCTCTGAACTTTTTAAAATTCTGGGTTCAATTTTATGTCAAGCTCTGACCCTTTTTAAAATTCTGGGTTTCGGGTGTTGTTTTGTATTAGGTGCAAACGGAAATGGAATGTGTGGAAGCCGCTTTGAAAACCAGTATTAGGAAGGAGATGGATTTGAAATCGATTCCGCAGACACTTTTGGAGGACGTGTGGGCTGTGAATGTCCAAAACGGCGCGCCGTGTGATGACTTTTCTGTGGACGAACTTTTGAACTTCTCTAACGAAGAAGGTTGGGTGGAAGAAGAGGAAGAAGAAGAAGAAGGGGTTAAAATTTGTACTGTCTCTGTTGCTCCTAAACTGGAAGCTTGTAAGGACGACAAGAGCAGCGAACGTTGTACCAGTTTCTCTGCAAAGGACGATTTTGTTTCGGTTCCAGCCGGCGAACTCAGTGTACCGGTACGGCTTCCTTCTTCATTTCTTTCTTCCTTTGTTTTCTTCTTTTTTTTTTTTAAAAAAAAGAAAATTCGGGGGAACCTTTTGGGGGAAATTTGTTTGTCTCTTATGTTAATTGTTGAACAACGGTGCCATTTTTGCAGGCGGATGATTTGGCGAGTCTGGAATGGCTGTCTCATTTTGTGGAGGATTCCAACTCGGAATATTCTGCACCGTTCCCCGCCGGTGTTTTCCCGGAGAAGCCGAAGATGGAGGCGCAGCCGGACCCGGAAAAACCTGTTTCAACAGAACCTTGTTTCAAGACTCCGGTTCCGGCAAAGGCAAGAAGCAAGCGGACGAGAACTGGGGTCAAAGTTTGGACCTTTGGGTCAGAATCGTCCTCCAGTTCCACCACATCTTCGTCGTCGTCTTCGAGCCCTTCGAGCCCTTGGCTTGTCTGCACCAACCCTGGTATGATGACTCCCGAACCGGCCGACCCGGCTTGCGTAGAAACTCCCCCTGCTAAAAAGCAGAAGAAAAAGCCGGCCCTCGAGGCTGGTGGTGCCGGTGGTGGAGGCGGGCCCCAGCAGTCGCGGCGGTGCAGCCATTGCGGGGTTCAAAAGACCCCACAATGGAGAGCCGGTCCGCTGGGCGCGAAGACTCTTTGTAATGCCTGCGGGGTCCGGTTCAAGTCGGGTCGGCTACTTCCCGAATACAGACCGGCCTGCAGCCCCACTTTCTCCAGCGAATTGCATTCTAACCACCACCGTAAAGTGCTGGAGATGCGGAGGAAAAAGGAGATGTTGGGCCAGGCCGAGCCTGGTTTGGCTCCACCGGTCGTATCGAGTTTTTGACAGTGCAGAGAGTAGCAGGGCGCTAGGAAGAAAGAGTATAGGACATTGAACCGGTGAACCCGGTTTATTTAGGTGCGGTTTTCTTAGCGTACATTTTTTAACTTTGCGGTGGGTGAGGTAGGTTTGCTAGGCATGTAACCTAATTAGGGGAGAACTTTAATACTCTGCTATTTTTCTGAATTTATGATTAATTTTCTTTTTCGGTTTTTGGTTTTCATTAATATCTTTGATTTTGTGAGCTTTTTTTTTTTTTTTTTTTTCCTAATTCTGGGATTTTGTAAATGCACATTTGAGTGAGGAAGAGGAATTTTGCTCTTTGTGGTATGCTTTTTGGGTGAGATTGAAACGGCTCAACTTCGCTTTTGGTGGCCGTTGGTTGGAGAGCATGAACACAACAAGGATGAGATGGTTTTTGTACCGTCCAGTGAGCACTGAGCATTGGATATTATGTGCATGTGGCGTTGGGTACAAGAAGCGTTCCGGGAGATGCTCACCCTCGGCAAAGGGAATCCGACGGTGGCAGATGCGTTGACGGGGCAAAACAGTTAGAGGGATTTCTCAGGCTTTGGATGCGTAATTGGTTATCCAGGGTTTCAGACTATATGTGATTTTGATGCTGATATGACCACCCTAAATGACGCTTCTATGCAAATGGGACCTTCGGCCAGTCCATCCATAAAAGCAAGCGAGAAGTCGAGCATTTAACGTTGAAAATAACGATGTCGGGAAAAAATGCTTTTCCTCCGGTCCCCCCTCCTTCGAGTAAACGGATGGCAGCAAGGGAATCGGAGAACGGTAGTGAACGGGTCCTAACCATTTTACCTCATATCAACGGCCGCATGGCTTAAAGAATAGTGACTGTTGGGGCGAGACTAATTTTCATTTTCCCCACTCAATCAGTTAGTACCTTGTACACGACGCATTGACCAAATAAAAGAAAGGTCGGTATGGAATTCATTGAGGCTGCCTAATTAACCCAATTCTCCATCTCATTACAACATAAAAAATTCATTCTAAATTCTCAAAAATATCACCAACAGTGATGTCTGGGTCTTCTGGCGCTGTGCTAATCGGCAGCAAGCGAACCGAACGAGTTTGTTGATTGTGTTGGGACAAGATGGGCATATCTCATCATCGTACATGGTATTCTACGTCCATTGAGTATGCTGCCTCCTGTAGAGACAAAAAAATTGTCAATGGTTATAATCGACTTCGGCGACACAGACTCTGTGCCAGCACTTCTTGTACGGTTCCTTCTTTTGTATGGCACCACTCATTCCTATGTATTGCAATTTAATAGTTGCCGTGCCATATGTCAAAAGCTATGGTGCCTAGACTTCAAGCAGGCCCTCGAGTGCTCGCTGGAAGTTTGAGAAGCCATGACAATTATTATGATAAATTGAATTTAGGGCCATGTTTTATAAAATGTCAGACCTAAATCAACTTATAAAAATAAAATTAAAAAAAAAAATCGGATTTGGATTTTGGTCGTGGGATTGTACTGGGGCGCCGCTGCAACCCACGTGCTTGCCACCGCCACTTGGGCTTAGGTTCTCACTTTCTCGCCCTAATTCCCAAATCAAAACTAATCCAAAGTTTGCTTTTATATCCTTGAACGGGGAATTTCCCAAACAGAGTCACGAGGTTCCAGACTTGCCCCTGAAATTATTGTTGCGTCGCAATGACTCGATGGCTTTACCCCACCGGTTCCAACCACTCGCAAACGTTCGTAATGGGCAATACCATCGTGGAATTACGAGCATGGAAGGGAAAGTTGTGTGGGGTTATCTTATCAAATCCGCAGTTTGAATTCAAGAAGAGGAGTATAACTACAAGGCCACTTTTTTTTTAGAAAAAATAAATAAAATAATAAAATATACGTGATACTCTCTGATTTTGTTAAAAAAAAAAAATTGCACACTTATACTATAAAATAAAATTGAGTTATGAACTAAACTCACCGAAAACATAATTTACAATATTAAAAAAAAAAAATTAATTATTCATATTTAAGTGTACTTTAGTTCCATCGAACAATAAGGCCACTTTATTTAAGCCCCATACACGTTCTGTTTTCACCAAAACTGGGTTCTTGATTTTTTTTTTTTCCCCCCTAAGTGGATCGAATGGATTAATTTAGAAAAGTAATTTTATTCCCCCCAAAAAAGGAAAAAGGAATAAAAGGGCATCAATTAAGATCCCCACTGGCCCGCCCCGGCTCCATTTTTTGGTGGACTTGTGTTGTGGCGAGTCTCTCGCGCCGCTCCACCGGTAAAATCCAAAGACAAAAAGCTCAAAGCGCCCCCCATTAAAACATTATCTGCTATACATGTGAGTTATGATTGTGCCTACCTCAACCAACCTTTTGGCCTGGATGTTTTATCCTGTGCTACTTCGGCTTCCCGTTCTTTCTCGGCATGACTTATCCATCAGTGTCCTCCATTTTTTGTTGGACCCACTTTCAGTACAATTTTAAATTAGATCAGATAGTTTTGTGGGAGGCCATTGTCTGCTTAATTGGTAGGGCACCAGTTTGAGAACAAAATCACAATACCCGTTCGGTTGGTCTGATGATTTGACATTCCCTTTATTCCACCCTTCGCCTAGGATTGGCAAATTTGCTTAAACTCGGAATAGTACCAGATTGCTTTGGTTTGGGGCAATCCCAGTCATCAAAAACTTTACATTTCCAGGGGATTAGCTAGGGTCTCTGTTAGTATCACTGGGCCTCAAGTCTGAATTTTAAATAATTCTTCCTTTGGGTTCATGGGTCAATAGTCATTTGTTAGTGAGCAAAGCCAGGCCACCTTTGCACTTCCTCTACCACCACCACCACTTCCTCCTCCTCCTCCTCTGCTGCGACCACTGCCACCTCCTGTTCCGCCACCAGTGCTTCCTTTCCCTCGTTTTCTTTTGTGTCCTTTGCCCATTTCTTTACAACTGCCCCTGCCACCGCCTGTGCTGCTTCCACCAATACCGCCACCCTCTCCTCCCCCTCCCCCACCATTGTTCATATCTCTATTGTTAATGTTGGCTGAAACTTCTTCACCACTTGAGTTTGTACTTCTCTCTTGAGTATATGAAGCAACATGATCCCTTCCGTGTGCAAGCACATGGGTTGCAGCAACGTTAAAACGATCAATACCATTTCTGTCCTCCAGGCCATCCAGCCCACCCAAAAATAAGCTAAAGACCTCAGCAAGAAACAGTAGAGCTCCAAATTCTTTTGCTTGCAGCCTCTATTTCTTGTCTTGATATTGAGATTGCAAGGTAGCCTTCTTATACTTCTTTGCCATGAGCTTGCAATAGCCATTGACAGTTGACGGGTAGGCAGTAGAGAAAGTCCCCACAAGAAGAAATTCTAGCCCGACAAATTATGACGCTTCTAATGAGGCAGCAAAAGACAGCCTAAAATTTTCACGAACATGGAACAGCGTTATGCCTCGCAGCGCAATTTATCCCCACAGCCATTTCCAGTGTTACTTAAGCACGCAATAGAAGCTGGCACCACATTCAACGATGATAACAAATTTCTACGTTTGAAATGCTCTCACTAGATTAAGATAGTCCCGGAATGAAGCAAAATGATACGTACTTCACTTGAGTGGTAGGTCCAAAAGTGTCATCGCAGCATGTGTGCCACTAGCTGTTCTATAACACCCAAGTAAAGGTGACATCAAAAATCCCATGTGAAGTGGCTTTTGGAAGGCAAGAGGGATAAAGCCTTTTGCTTGACGAATGAGAGAATTGGGTTGGGATGGGAGCTTGGGCAATTAATTAAGTGCCGGCCATGTGACCGAGGAGATATGATAAGGGTGGAGAAATCTCGGATATGCTGAGATGTTGAATTTCGTGACTTGACTGAGTGCACACCATATAAGGACCAGATCCTAATGACAGTGCGGAAGAGAATTCCGTCACAAAAATACAAAAAAATGGATACAGATGTGAGGAATTATTAATTATTACGTGAAAAAAAAATGTATTAATAATAATTAACAATGATAAATGTATATTTATATTTATATTTGATGTTTTGTATTTTCTTAATATCTTTGTTCGTGGGATATTCATGCATCTCTCCTCAACCATTCCTGATGGAGATGGTTGAGGAGATGGACCATTCTACCGTTAGTGTAAATTCAATTATTTAATTTTCTCCTTGCAAGGTCAATGGTGTCAGCATGCTTCAAACACTGGAATAATTTTCAGTGCCTGCTTCTAAATAAATGGATAAAATAGAAGGACGAATAAGAATTCTTCACAACCGAACAAATTATTACTAAGTCTCGTGACGCCTTTGAAGGGACACCAAGCGTATGAAAAGGGAAAAGAAGAAGAAAATAAAAGGCTCTGAAGTACCAAAACAATAGGCGAAAAAAGGCCGTGTGAAGTGAGATAGCCCAATCTGCAATCGAATTGCAATTGCTTCAAAGGGGGTGTCACTGGAATGAATCAAGATCAGCCCATTGGAAATCACTCCAGACTTTCGGAGACGTTTCGGCACTTGTCAAAAGAGAATAGCCCAATGGTCTTCTCTTTAATTTGTGGGCCGGTTGAGGCCCATTACACTAACAATATCCCCCTCCCCCGGTGGGCCATAGCGAGAGTTTGGTTGCGGTCTCGCCGTCCTTTCAGCTGGTAATGGCTATGGGTATGGTGGGCGATGCTGAGTTTAGGTAAGCAAAATAAATTGCCCCCTCCCTTAATACTTTTACACTTTGGTTGTTACTTACTCTGGACATTAAAATGTCAATTGGTTCTCTCTGCAGCAAGAGCTATTCTTATTCTGACCCGGTTGGTGATGCATTATTGTAAATTGTAATGCTTGTTGTCACCTTGTTTAAGTTCAGTAACTTCTCTCGACCAAAACAGTTTCTTGTTAGGCTTTCAGGAATTACATTGTCAGGTTCCTTGCTAGAGAAATCGCAGGGCCAGAAGAATTGGGATAGATTAAAGCCATCTACACTATGTTCGGAGAAATTGCAACCATGCAATTTTCTGTGCCCCAACTCCCGAGTAGGATAAAATTCTGATTAGGACAGTGAAAAGCATGTTGGTCAGACCACAAAATTCCAAATCCCTATTGTTCGAACATCACCTCTTTAGCCTTCCTGAGGAGTCTATTTGTTAGCGTATGTGCATTGGCATTGGAATCTGGGTTCCATTAGTAATTTTTTTGGATGCAAAATTTGACATTTTGGCAATCATTTTTGTTATTCAGCTAATTTTTTCACTGTTAATTTCCCTTTGCGCCTCACTGGAATGGATGTATCTTCTGAAGAGCACTGCTGGCATTGTACAGACTCATTGTTGGCGTCATCCTCTCTTCCCGAGCTGGCCAATCCAGAGCAGATTAGAACTTCTGGTCGGTGGCACCACTGGGCCATTCACTTTGTTGATACCAGTAAAGGGTGTGCTGGTGTTGTATCATATTTTTCATTGACACTCCTATGCCCTTTTTAATGACTCGGATCAAAGTTTCCCCGTAAAATAAAACTTCTCACATTTTTATTTCTTATTGCTTTCAATTGTATTCCTGTATATATGTTAATTTAGGATGATATTATAATGCCTAGTGTACACATTTTATGTTTTTTCTTTCAACAAGTTCGCCTCATTCTCTCTGATCTGATTATTAACAATTTACTGTTGATTATGATGACTGGCACCCACTTAATAATTTCTATATTCTTTCTGAATATGTTGACGACTTTTTGAAGATTGAAAGTCATAATTGTGCTAATTAATCAAATTTGGAGCAAAGTACAATCTGGAAATGTTCTGAAATCTATGTCATGTTCCATCCATTGGTTGGATCGCGAAGGAGGACTGGCGTTGCTTTTTAATGTCGATTTTGTGGACTATGTCTCAGCTCTTCGGTTCATGGGTGGGAATCCTTTTAATTAAGATTTGGCTGATGTGTTTTGGGATAATGAATAGAATAATGTTGGTGACCATTCAAGGTAAAGCTAGACATGATTTGCAAAGAGATAGGGACGTACTTGGGCCATGTTCATTGAACTTTATAAATCACATCTAATCTCACTTTTAAGTTGAATGATTGAAAATTGCATGTGGATTAGATCTAAGGAGTTTTGTTGTATGGTTATTTCCAAAACACACACAGACACACACACACAGATATATAACAATTCTCACAACATTATTGTCTTTGCAAGTATTCGACTTGATTGGCTGAGGGCTTCCCAACCTCAAGTTGAACATGTCACCAACGGTGGGGACTAGGGAGATTGCAAGGGAGGCCAAGCAATTGGAGGCAAGGCGGACCTACCCTTTTGATAGGGTCTCAGGTTTGGCTTAAATATTTGTAGAAGGATTGGTGAGAACACGAAGGAGGGAGCAAAATGTTAAAAGGCAATCTAACATTCGACCGCGTTCAATCCAACAGAGAAAAATTGCAAAGCGAAGTGAGAAATTATATATTATTCCCCGATTTAAACCCACCACTCACTTTTCCCCGATATATATATATATATAAATGTCATATAAAGGCTAGTCTTATCTCGCACACCTCTTCCATCAAAACAACTCGCGTCCACATAATTGAGCCCAATTTGAATCATCCTGACAACGCTTAACGGTCACTGCGTCAGATTTGTACCATTATATACTACCTACCACTCTTCATGCGATACAATTTTTTATTGCATGGCATCTAGGCTCTTGGTTCTTACTCCTTATTGGGTTCATAAATGTGGAAATAGAGCTTTTAAATACTCCAATGGTTGTCTGTGTGTCGAGGAAATACAGATACAAACCACAATCAAATACAATTCCAAATAAAATAGCTCAAAAGATTGAAATTGAATCGAGATGTTTCCGAGTGTTCTAACCATAATTTCCACTCTTTTTCGCTGCCGTTACCTTCCCATCACTTGATAAATGCCACATCCAGCGGGACCTAAAATTTTGTGTCCCCTGTCTTTACTGCTTCCATAATTGCCCTCGGGAAGGATAAATAAATAAATAAAAGTACTGTGGGCATCCGGCTACCCCACGTGGCGTCGCGAGAGATCTGAATGCCTACTTGAAGCAGAACCCCAACTCGACACTATTTTCTCAAGAAAACGACGTGTCTTTATTAGCTTGGATCTTGCTTGCTCCTAGTGTATCTCGAACTCGGAGCCCACGACACCTCACAACGGCTACAATTTCAGTTCTGTCACGTGACCAAGCCGAGATTCCTCCTGATCTGCAGCAGTACTCTTTGATCCGCAACCTATCTCTCGCTCTCACTGGGCGCGAAATATGGGGCCCGATTGGACCCCACATGTCGCCTTTCCCGGACAGCTCCGGTCGTTGACTATAAACTTCTCAAAAACTCGTGGTCCCAACTTCTCTCCAAGACGGCGTTAAAAGAGATCGAGAAACAGCCCCAAACAAAAAAAGAGTCAAAAAATAAATAATTAAGCCAAGAGGTTCAAACAAAATTCTGCCACTGTTACAAACAATTTCCAATTAAAAAAATAGACGGGAAAATGTTTCGGGCGGGTGGGTATCGGAATCAGTGTTTTTCGGGTTGTTGTGCCGGGGAGGGCTGAGTGGTTGGATCGGCTGAGGACGGAATGTCGGGTCCGACACGGCAACCTTCGAGCATGAAAACAATGTCGGACATGCTGGGTCGATCAAGAGGGTCCGGTGCTGTGCAAAGTAACCCAACTTTCACTCCCAGCAAGAATTCTTCCCATTCTGACGATTCCGGGTCAAGCTCAAGCAAGCCTGGCTCCAGCAATTCAGTTATTTGACCTTTCTGTAGTTGCTTTTTGACCCACTTCACTATGTCTTCGTCTTGCCCGAACATCACTGGCCTCTTTCCTGTTAGTAGCTCAAGCAAGACTATGCCAAAGCTGTACACATCTGATTCTTTTGTGACCTCTCCGGTTAATACTGCTTCTGGTGAGACATAGCCCAATGTGCCTACCGTGGTTGAAGTAGAGGGTTCTGGTGTTGCCACTGTTAGGCGGTCTAGCCCGAAATCCGAGAGATGGGCTTCAAAATCTGCATCAAACAGAACATTTTGTGGCTTGACATCGCCATGAACCATGTTGGATGTATGCAGAAAGGACAGCCCACGGGCAATTCCGAGAGCTATGAGGTGGCGCATCGGCCAATTGAGGACATGACCATCTTGGTGAGATGCTTCCTGGAGGAGAGTAGTAAGATTTCCATTAGGCATGTAGTCATAGGCTAGAAGTCTCATATCTGGTGGCCCTGCGTAGTAGCCGCGAAGGACCGTTAAGTTGCGGTGCTTCACTTTGCTTAGGAACTCGGCTTCTTTCCTGAACATATTTTCATCTAATGATCCATCTGGGAGTCTTCGTATTGAGAGCACCATTCCGTCATTGTAACAGGCCTTGAAAACTAACCCGTACCTGGTTCTGCTTAGCACATTCTCTTCATCGAATTGCCTAGTTGCCTCAATTGTTTCTGCAACTGTGATCTTGTTGTTAAACATAACTAGCTTTGGGCCTCCATTATCTCCACTTCCACGTCCTCCACTTGTGGCTGAGCTAGCCCTTGCTGGGCTTCGTTTCTTCCTGCCCGATGCATGTTGTTTCAGCCTCTTGCACCACCTCAAGAGGCTGAAAATGTAGAAGCAGCAGCATATTGTCAAGAGGCAAGCACCACATGCAGTTACAACAATCCACAGAACCATCCTTTTCCTTCTTCCCCTTCCAGCTACCTCCGCACATTTCCTGTCCAATGGTCTTCCACATAAACCCTTATTGTCTGCAAATGATGATGGATTGTTAAATCTAGATCCCAGAGTCACAGGAATCTCACCTTCAAGATTATTCCTTGACACGTTCAAGTGCACCAAGCCAGCAATGTGTGCAAGACTTGCTGGAATCGTGCCAATCAAGTTATTAGAAGACATGTCCAGATACGTTAGATTGGATAAATTGGACAGTGAGTATGGTATGCTGCCAGTGAGATGGTTAGCATCCAATAGCAATGATGTTAGTGATGAACATTTGGAGATTTCTTCAGGGCTTGCACCTGATAAATTGTTCCTACCCAGATCAAGCACTTTCAAATGTGAAAGGTGGGAGAGGTCAGCAGGGATATGGCCCGTGAAAGAATTTGATCGCAACTCCAGGACTTCAAGAGCAGAACAATTCCCAAGCTCGGGTGGGATGGATCCAGAAATGTAATTGTTGGACAATGAGAGAACGACCAGGGAGCGAAGGAAACCAAAAGTTGACGGAATCTGACCTGAGAAACCATTGGAACTGAGGTTCAGGTAGCGCATACCCACCAAACTACTAAACCCTTCATGAACATTCCCATAAAACATGTTCTCCTGCAAAGCAATGACCTGGAGGTTCGGCAAGCCTAGAAGAGCAGAGGGAAGCTGGCCCGATAGATTCTGTTTACTCAAATCAAGAGTAGTTAGCCTCAACAAATTTCCTAGACTAGCAGGTATGCTTCCCGAAAAGGCATTCTCACCGAGATTCAAGGACACTAACCGACTCAAATTCCCAATGCTGGCAGGAATTTCACCTGAAAAACTGTTTCCGCTAAGGTCCAATGTGGTCAAATTGCTGAATCCCATAAGCTCCTCAGGCAAGCTCCCATTCAAACCATTATCCCTCAAACTCAAGACTTGAAGCCCAGTGAGACTCTGAAGACTGACTGGCAGTGAACCTGAGAACTCATTTGCACCGAGAGACAACACCAGCAAACCTCTTAAATCAGCCAACCACGTAGGAATTTCCCCGCTGAAGCGGTTCCCTTCAAGATCAATAACCCGCAATGAACTGCATTGCTTAGTTTCCAACGGAACGGAGCCGCTGAAAGAATTGTTAGCCAGCTTTAACTCCTCCACCATCTTCATATTCCCAATCTCCGGCGGAATCACCCCGGAAAACAAGTTCCCTGAAACGTCCAGCCTTGTCAACGTAGCTATACGAGTTAACCACACAGGAAACTCGCCTCTTATATGATTATGTTGAACTTCCAAGACCCGCAAGACACTAAAACAAGCCCCAGACTCTGGACCAATAAAATCAGTGAACAAATTGAAACTCAGCTGCACAATCCGCATCGCTGGCGCATTGCAAATAATGGACGACGGAATAGAATTAGAGAGATTGTTCTCTGAAAGAGAAACGACTTGCAGTTTAGGAAGCGCTCCCATTGCCGCCGGTACAACACCGCCAAGAGCGTTGCCGTTAGCGCTTAAATGAACGAGCGAGGAGCAATTAGCCATAGCCGACGGCAAAGTCCCTTCCAGATGATTGTAATCTAGCCAGAGATACTGGAGGTACTGAAGCTGGCCGAAGCTCGCCGGAATCGCGCCGGAGAACTGATTGTACGACAAGTTAATGAGTTGAACCTGAGATAAGTTGGCGATACTCGGTGGAATCGAACCGGAGAGCGTATTTGACGAAATGTCGAGGTACACGAGGTTTGGAGGAAGACCGCCGGGGATTTCGCCGGCTAGAAGGTTCTCCGCCACATTCAGGATTTGCAAACTGTTGAGGTTGACAATCTCCGGGGGAAGGCCGCCGGAGAGTGAGTTGTACTGCAAGAAAACGGCGCGTAGGAGCGTGCATTTTGAGAGAGAGGGAGGGATGGTTCCGTTGAAGGAGTTGGACCGGAGGCTTAACTTGCGCAGCATGCGCAAGTTATCAAGCTGGCTACTGAGCGGGCCGCCGAGTTGGAGACGAGGGAGACGGAGTTCAGTGACCCGGCCGTCGGTGCAGACGACCCCTCGCCAGTCGCATGGAGCCGAGGAGGAGGAAGAATCCCAGCCGTCCAAAGCTCCAAGTGGATCCTGGAGGTTAAGCCTGAAGGACATCAAGGCTTCAATCTCCGCTAGGTTATCGGGGCTGCGCTGGGCGGCGGCGCATGATAAAAACGGTGCGCACGGCAGCAGGAGGAGGAGGAGGCAAGGAAAGAGAAGAGTTGACAACGACTTCATGGCTAAGAATTTTTGAAAATAATAGGAAAAAGGGCCTAACACGGCAGGCAAACAAGAAGAAGCGAAAAATGTGAGAGCGTGGTAATTAGTTAATTTATTTATTTATGGGCTTAGAGAGGATGAGAGAGTGCGCAGGGGGAGCGTACGATAGCAGAGAGAGGATGCAGGGCTTTTGCAGAGGAACAGTACGGGAGAGAAAATGCGCCTGGATGCCTAACGTCGTCGTTTTTTCCGCACACACCCGCACAGAGCGAGACTCGAAAACGGAGTTGAGCTCTCTCCCTCTGTAATCTCTGTGTATCTTTTTGATGCTTTGAAAGCCTGCTGTTTTTTCCTCGAAGCTTTTTGTCTTTGGTTTCCTTTTTGAAGTTCTCTCTCTCTCTCTCTCTCTCTCTCTCTCTTTTTTTTACTTTTTTTTTTTTCTTTTGTCTCTGTCACCCTAAACCCAAAAGCCTTTGAGCGAGCACTTTTAAAAACAAGGAGAGCATGGATGGTGGGGCTGTGCATGCCTTTTTTAGCCTCTTATGATCTGACGTGGTTTGAATCATTGAGCCTTGTGCGTGTGACCTTTTTACCTCGGCGGCCGTTTTTGTCTTGGCACTTTTCCGGTCTCTCTGTTTCTTACGACTTATTCTATCGACTTGATACATATATATATATATAAGTTATTATATTAATAAATTAAGAATTAAGAATTATTTATTAATATTAATATTTAATTTTTTATTAAAAATGTTAATAATTATAGCTAATTTTCAGTTAATATAAAACAAAACAAATTGAGTAATTAATAAGTTTTTACTTGAGATGGGCATGGTACTTTTATTTTTTCCCTTAATTTGAATTAACCTGAATAATGGATAGGGTAGATTGTAAAGGGGATTTGGTGATGCAATCTCATGCTGGAAGTACCTTTCGTGCTTTTAATGTATTTGCTTTCTTCTTCTTACCTTTTTTTTTTTTCTTCTTTCTATGCTTTGACAATTTTCCTCTCTTTCTATATATGATCACCTTTCCCTCTCTATGGTTTTGGTTGATGCAGACCTGTTGCATTAAATGGTCAAAGCAGGACCAGCAAGAGGAAATGCAGACCTATTGACAACGACACTACTAATTAACCATTTGAGTTTAATTAATTTTTGGTCAAGAAGGGAAGTACATGACCCAATATGCCGAAGAGACAAAGGTATGTACCTAGCAATTGTATTGCGTAACCATTGAATCAAATAAGAATATGATTATGTCATTATCATATTGAACATTCATTTCATTTACATTTAAAAAATGTGTTCATTTTTTTTAATCCTTTCAAAATGCATTCTGATGTGCTGTTGTTTCCACTAATTTAAAACCCACCTGCCGACACAAATAGACTGGCAGAACCTGCAAAATTTGCATCCCAGGAAACGCAGGCCCGCTGCTAGACAAAAGGGTCAATTCGATTTCATGTGCCCGACCGGTCACACTTTATAAATTATGCAAAAAAATAAATAAAATAAAAGTCGCCATAAATGTGGGGAATAGGAGGACAATTCTTTAGTGGAAAAGGGAGTAGATTAACAGCAATTTTTAACTGAGAAGCACCCTCAGACACTTGGAGAACTTTAAAAAGGTTATCCATGCGAACCGAAATTATGGAGAGGTAGGTACAGTTGTTATGATTGCTACACGGTCACCCCCAGCACGTCCAGCAAAAAGGGAATCAATCACGTTGCTTGAACGGGGATGTATAATATCCATCGTCGCTGCCAGGAGTAGAAACTCAACAGTGGCCATGGCCTGTAGGGCCATGAAAGTCCAGAATATGCGGGATGCTTGGGCCTACTTCAGTGAAGTGAGAGTGGAATCCATTTAGCGGCAGCTCGCACCATTGTAAGTGGAGCGTTGGGGCATGTAGACCAGGGCCCCAAAGATGCTGTTCGAATCAGCACTGTAATTAAAACTATAACCCACGTCGTTGAACGAGGTTTATTGGGTTAAGCTGCAATGAAAAACTCTTATCACTTTGGGTTAACTGGCCCACCTAGACCCCTTGAGTTGGGCCACTTTCGGACACTATGGGATTAGAAGCCCTCTGAGCTGTGTTTTGGCAATCAAACCGCAGGATTTTAGCTGCTTCCAACCGTAAAAAATTGCCTTAATCTCCGGTAACATGGCAGTCGCAAATGCCCAAGGATGTTCAACTTTTGCGGGAGATGCAAATACCGACATAAAATAATGTGTTTGGTTCTTCGTGAATGCTGGCGCTTTAGTTCGGTATATTTAAGAATTAAGCGTCACATTTAATGAAGTTGTCTTGGGTTTGAAGAACTGAAGAGGCATACAGGCACATGGAGTTAAATGAACGGTGGCTTAACAAACGTCTTGCCATTTGCAACCATATGGCATTTGCCAATGGAACAGGTGGGGTGGCCGGTAGATTCCATTTGAAAACAAGATTAAAAGACACGTTTGGTAGGCAGGGCTGTTTCTCCAGGCAAAAACAAATAAAATGTGATGTACTTTGTAAATTTTTTTTCTAAATTAAAATGATGAAAAAAGAAAAACAAAAATAACAGATTCCCAAATCAATTTCAAATACAGTATTGATTCCTTTAGCAGAAAGCCGCATCATCACTGATACGCTTCCAATTCAACGATGCTATCTGATTCAGATCTCCCAGATCTGGGAACTTTCTTTTTTGTTTTTGGTGTAATTGTCGCTGACCGGGAATTTCGTTTTATCGGTTCCCTCGCCATTTCACTGGCTCGTGGGCAGGCCCAACTTGAAGTGTTTGGGTCGTCGAACATATTGTTTTGGGCTCAAAAACCAGTTTCATGCTACAGTAACCAGCCCAATAAACACTGAAAAATTAGGTGCCGTGGCCTCCATCGGTTAACTATTGAAGAGATTGGGATGTCGGGACCTTGAGTTTGAGGCGCCCCTGCAGTGATCAGCTCGTAACAATTTGTAGTAATCTCTGTTTGGGACTGCCATCCTCGTGACAAATGAGCTCCGCACTCTGGAGTTCCCACCGTACACGCCTGCAGCCCTGGCTTTTAATGAACAAGGATTTTGTTACAAGGCATCCTTGGGCTACGATGGCCATTAATTTACGCATTTGTGATGATATAAACTGAAAGTATACCGTCAAAGCATGCACCAGCGCATCGCATCTGTGTACGAACAATTTTCAAAATGCCCAAGCGCTATATACGGCCGGTTAAAAGGTGACACGTGAGGGATAAACCATAGACCTGGTCACCGCCATGTTCGTCCTCTGCTTGAACTGGCTAGATCGGCCCGAGCGCGAACAATTTAGAATCGCGAACCGTGCGAATGATATGATGCGAACTATCTAGTTAGTTAGTGGATAGTAGAGATCAGTTGAAAAGTAGTCTTCAACATTTTTATTTTTTTTAAATATAATTTAAATTTTTTTAATTTAATTTTAAACTTTATTAATTATTTTTGATATATTCTTATCCAAAATAAAAAAATATATATTGAATATTATATTTAACAATTAATGTAAACAATACATTATTAATAGATCTTTTCATACATATTTTTTTTATATTTATTACTTATTTATGAAGATAAAATAGTTAGAGTATTTAGAGAAGTATTTTAATTATTAATATATATATATATATATATATATATATATATGTTAAGTATGATATATAATGTTTGAATTGTGTGTGTGTGTGTGTTCAATTATACCCAATTAAAAAAACATCTAAAATTAAATTACAAAAATAAAAAATATAATTATATTAAAATAAATTAGAAAAGTTGAAAACTATTTTTAAAAAAAATCGGATGAATACTATTATCACCGCCTTTTGTTTTTTTTTTTTTTTGGCCCCTGTTTTCGATTTTGAGTTTTGATGCCAAAATTGACCAGAATGCAGTGAGAGGAGAGGAAACATCAAAGAAATTTCTGTAATTTTGGATTTTTGTAATTTGATTCACAGCAATCTCCAGGGTTAGAAAGACCCTTAACTTATTTCAGTTTCAAGATTCGGTCGCCCTCAAATCACTTTTGCGGGAAGAAATGTTAGATGATATCACTATTTTTAAGTTCTACTAAAATCAAACCGTTGATTAATGCTTCTTTATGCATTGGAATAAGCTTCCATTAATCTGAAATTGCGAGTGAAATGGGTGTTATATCCACGTTCGAATGGAATTGTGAAAGACTTGTTACTGTGCCTATACTCCGATATTTTAATACAAGTAGTACAGTTACAACATTTTATATGTCACAAATTTGACCTTTTTTTTCTGTAAAAATAAGTGTAAATTTGTATAAATTCGAGTTATACAATGTCAGAAGCTCCGCACTGTAACGCCGTGTCATCTTAAAATGGATGACACTGAGTACAGCAATTACCGCAAGAACTTCTGAACCTTGTCTTTTATGACTGCGTGTTTGATATATTTGAACTTGAATCTGCTAGGAAAGTTCCTCGCCCTAGAGGACAAGAACTTCCCACAACTCTGCTTTTATAAAAGGAGCATTGGCTTGTTACATGGTTCATGCATACGCAAGAAAGAGGCAAAAAATACGGAGCCAATAACCAAAAAGAAAGGAGGGGAAAAATGCTATTGGAAACGGAGATAGAGGAAGTAAGCAGCTGCCAAGCACTGCCACTTCTCTCGTTGAATCATGTGTCTCTGTTGTGCAGATCAGTGTGGGAATCAGTGCGGTTTTATGAGGACGTTTTGGGCTTTGTTCTCATCAAGCGCCCCTCTTCTTTCAAGTTTAACGGAGCTTGGTTAGCTTAATTACTCTTTCTTTACTTGGATCACAAATTTTTGTTTTCATCTTCAGTCTGCGTTTACACATTTTGAAGTCGCCAGTAGTTAACTTCAAAAGAATCCGGTATTAATCTCACAACTCACATGTTAGAACGTAACAAAAAAAATATATATATATATATATCTTATGACTAACTAGCAGTCTTTAGTCAAAAGTAAAATGCACAAATTAATACATGCTAAGTATAAATTTTCCTAACGGGAATTGATTGAATTGTCTGGTTTTTGATTGGCAGGCTGTACAATTATGGTATTGGCATACATTTGATCGAAAACCCAGCAGTTGATGACTTTGACACCGTCATGGAACCGCGTCCAATTAATCCCAAGGACAATCATATGTCATTCCAAGTAGGATTCATAAATTTAAGACTGCTTAAATGTCTCGACTCCTGAACTTAACTTGCGTAATTTTGTTTCTGTGAAATGTCCAGTGCACCGATGTTGGCCTTGTTAAGAGGAGGCTGGAGGAATTGGGCATGAGGTACGTGACGGCCGTGGTGGAGGAGGATGGGATCATAGTGGATCAGGTGTTCTTTCATGACCCAGATGGGTACATGGTCGAGATCTGTAACTGCGACAACATCCCAATCCTTCCGATCTCTTCCTGCTCATTCAAACCCAGAATGGGAAGTTTCAAGAAAGCAGCCCCGAGTTATTGTGGATTCATGGAGACGGTGATGATGGAGAGCTTGAGCATGGACATCATGAACTTCTCTTTTTGATGATCTGCAAAAAATGATCAGACAGACAACCATACGTTCAACCTGCTTAATTTGTCTGTTAAAAAAAGAAAACCAATTGTCTCGTTGCAAGCAATTTTCTGTTACAGGCCCTATCTAATTATTTACGGTCTAATGTCTTCGTGACGAAGAGTTTGTGTTTGGCACCGCATGTATTGTTGTCTAATAAGAGTGCGAGATCGAACAATTGTTATCCTTCCAGTAAATTAATTAATGTTCAAAGCCCTGATGGGGCTTGTGAATTTCGTGAAAGTGAAGCGTATACTGTTATTGTACAGTTTGTATCATCAACGAGAGATTCTATCTGTTTTCTCTTAGTCTTTTTTATGGCTAGCTCCGACGGGTAGACAGCAAAAATGCTTCCGCCGGAGTGAAAGCACACAAGCTTCTCCTCGGCAGATATCGCGAGGTGATAAATGGGGGGCGTCTAGGCCGACTTCGAATTACATCGTTTCCAGTCTCACGGCGCTTTTTGATTTTGAATTCAAAGATTTTTGAATTTATTAAATTTTAAATTTACAAGTTTTTTAATTATAAGTCATTAACTTTTTATTAAAATAAATTAAGTTAAGTTGAATTAAATTTTAGATTATTTAACCGCATAACTCTAATCAAGTCAATTTTTATTATTTTTAAATTTTAACGCAGGGCGTTATCGGTGCCTGAAGTGAACTATTTCGCCATATGACGTCCTCAGCAATAAGCACAAGTAATTTTATATCTGAGCCAAAATACAAAGAATTTCATGAAATTAATAGAATTCTTGTATGAAAAGAAAAATGCATCGAGAAAGCCAAAATGTGTTGTGTATCATTTGTGTTAACCATCTATTATATTTTGATTTAAAAATAAAAATTTAGTATTTATTTAATTTTTTATTAATTTAATTTAATTTTTTTAAAAAAATATTTATTTTCTAATAAATGAGAATTTATATTAATAATATAATATTAAAATTAAGTAAAAATGATTTAATTTAATAATAATAAAATTATAATTTTTTATTAAAAATAAATAAATAAATTTATAAATGACTCATAATTTTAATTTATAATTATGATAATTAGTATTTTTTATCATTTAAAAAAACCCACAAAAAAAAAAAACGAAGTAGAACAATATTTTTGGCCTTTTACATGGTTTTTTTGTGTGCCCAACGACTCGTAAAATAGCCACGAAATGACACCTACTGGTTGTCTCATTTAATTAAAACATTGTAAGCAAAAGTTTTTAATAACTTGGGCGGGGTCCCCAAGGCGGATATCAAACTGGTGGGCAAGGATAACTCTAGAGCCACCGTCAGGCCCCACCCACCTTCCGGTGTCATTTGAAGCTTGTGGCCATAAGCGGAGTAGAGACGACTCCATATCCATTTGATTTTACGATGTTTCGCCGAGGTATTTTTTGAAAAAGAAAAAGAAATAAAATAGAAAAAAATTATATATATATATATATAAACTGCACGCCAGTTTCTTTGAATTATAATTATATAATTAACAAATATAAAAAATATAATCAATGATTATAATAATATATAATCTTTTGATTAGCTAATGTCCATCCCGATTCCCAAACTGTGTAGCATCTTTCTAAGTGGAAAAAAGTTAGTAATATAAATTTATAAAAAAAAATGTAATTATAATAATTAAAAGGCACATTTTATATTTGTGCAATTAAGTGATTTTTGTTAATTTGCATACTCCTGTAAACAAAATCGGGTCAAACAAGAATTATGAGCTGAATTTGGATATAAATTTATAAATATCTAATTATAATAATTAATAGTTATAATTATATACTCGTGAATTTGAATGTAATTTTGTTTTTAATTGACGTATCTTCGAAATAGAATTCAGTAGTTGGATGCTCTCCTCCCTGCTTTCGGTGCTGTTCATCGTCGCAATCAACAACAGAAGGCAACACGCACGTAACCTCGGCGAGAGCATAACAATCACGCATTCGGCCATTTTACACGTAGATTCCCCGAGTAGTATCTTGTTGGCGCGCGTGAGTTTTGGGGTTTTGTTTTTTTTTTTGGTTGGTTTTATATCCCTTATTTTCAGAAAAGAAAAGTAATAAAATGGGGTTTTTGGTCTGAATTGTGACATGAATGAATCCCTTCTCGTCTGGTGAATGGGGAAATGAGAGTGAGAGAGAATTATGCGAACCCTTTGTGATTCCTGTGAGAGCGCTGCCGCTGTTGTGTTCTGTGCCGCCGATGAGGCCGCCCTTTGCCGTGCCTGCGACGACAAGGCAAGCTCTTTCTTGCTTCTTCTTTGTCTTTTTACAGTTTTATGTTTGCCTTTGTTTTTTTTTTTTTTTTTGGTACTTTTCTCTGGATTAATTTTGAAGATTTGACTTTCTGGGTGTCACTTTTACCGAGATTACTTGAATTCTATTACATGATTTGGAAGAAAGGCAGTGGCTTTTGGTGACTTGCTAGTTAAACATATTGAATCTATGAAATCCAGATATTGGTGTAGTTTCTAAGGTCTCATAGATTTGGATTTATCAATTGGGTAATTTAATTGGTATGGCAGGTCCACATGTGTAATAAGCTTGCTAGCCGGCATGTGCGAGTCGGCCTGGCAAATCCCAGTGATGTTCCTCGCTGTGACATATGTGAAAATGCACCTGGTGTGTGGGTCCTTGCACATAAATTTTTCTTCTTTTTGAGCCAAGATTTTTTTTTTTTTTTTTTTCTGCTACTTTGAGGGATGGTTTTAACTTACCCACTTAGGAACATGCTTCTTGCAGCTTTCTTTTACTGTGAGGTTGATGGAAGCTCCCTTTGTTTGCAATGCGATATGATTGTTCATGTTGGTGGTAAAAGAACACATGGGAGATACTTGTTACTGAGACAGAGAGTGGAGGTTTGTCATGATGTTCTCTGTGAGAATTGCCTCTTACCTTTCTTCCATTTCTAGCAAAATTAGGCCTAAAAGTTTACATTTTTTTTTTCTGTTTCATAGTTTCCAGGGGATAAACCTGGTCAAGCTGGAGACCCTGCTTCACAACCCACGGACCCAGAAGGGAACAGGAAAGGACAAACTGAGCCCCTTAGGCTGACTGCAGGAGAGAATCAACAAAATCATCAAGCATTTCCAGCTCGAATGTTGGATGGTAATTCTGATGGGCATGCCAAGATAGATACCAAGATGATTGATTTGAATATGAAGCCTCATCGAACACATGAACAAGCTCTAAACAATCAGGTTAGTCTGCAGACGTTGATCATACAAGGTACACTCTTGTTTAAAGAAATGGGATGGCTTTTGCCATTGCCCTCTCAAATTGGAGAGAGTCAATATTCTGTTGAAATATTGGAAGAAACCATAATTATTGAAACCTAAACTTTAAAACACCCTAATTGCAATTAGAGGGCTCTAGTGAATGCAATAGGATTCTTATAATGTTCCTATAATATCTGGAAATTCAGATTATAAGATGGCCGTACGAATTGTAACATTGAATGAGTGCACATGGATTTAAAATGACTGCTTTGGTTGTGATAATCTGTAAAATTGAAGGAAACATTCATGCCAGGATTGAAGTTGAAAACCTAATTTCTTGGATGCTATTTGATTGGTGGGAAAACTGGGATTCTTTTGACCAGGATTTAATAAGATTTATATGGGGTTTTTCCTCTTTTTACTTACATACATCAGGTGTAAGAACTACATAATTTTAATTTGCTGTCGATGCTAATGAATGGGCTTAAAGAATAAGCTATGGTGCACAAACTTGGCACTTTGTAAATTTGATGAGGCCCTTATCAGAGATGTACTGCAAGGTAATCAACAGTTATAAACAAGCCATAAGAGCAATTGTGTGAAGATGCATATTTGGTACCATTATCTGGGCTCGTTGAATCTGTGTTTTAGCAAGTTATAAGTATGCTCTTTTCTTGTTTAGGAATCAGACTAATAATTTTCTGGATACAAATGCTAATGCCGAGAACCTGATTGATAATCAAAATTATGCTTCCATTTCTATTTTCTATAATTGCAAATTAACACTTCTTTCTTCTTTGTCTGAAGGGGCCATAATCTTTTAGGTAGGAGCCATAATTGTGATGCTAAAGCATGGTTGGTACGCTAGCCTAAGAGGAGTAGGGCCTTATTTCAGCTTCTCTCGGTTGTTATTCCGGGTCTATGCCTTTTCCCCTTTTCTTTGTACTGAACATAATATGCGAGCTTGGGGGTGGATGTAGCTTAGTCATTTGAATGAGATACCATGTTCTGCATCCCAAAGCAAAAAGGATGCAAGCGATTGCTATGAGTTGCACAGTCTGCATGTGCACCTGGCAAAGTGTTGGATGCTTACAGGAAGGGGCTAAGTGGCCTTGCAAGACTGGGTTGATATTGTACTGTTTAGTGAAGAATTCAATGCTAATGAGTTTTTGAACTATTTTCCTTTGGTACCTCTCTCTTTTTGTTTGGTCTGTAGAGGAGAGGGTTTTTATGCCATCGTTTAGAGCGGGGAGTGGGGTGGGGAGCAGGGGTTCGAACTCTCGTCCGCCACGCCTCTAACCGCTGCGGCCAAGCTGCACTCTCTCTATTTTCCTCTTTGTTTTGCTTCTTCTATAATTCCAAGCCCTACAAACACGTTATCATTTGGGCCACGCTAAGAATCCGTTCCCTGGAGGACGCCTGAGCTGGCGGTCGGCGGCTCGCCTACTTAATTTTGTTGCCCTCCCTGCGCGCATCGGGTCCTCCAGGCTCCCGGTTTTATGGGTCGAGACTGGGGTCGTTTCTCGACGCCTGTAGTACTCTTTACCAATGCGATTGTCCCCTTTGAGAACTGGGAATGCCTTTTTCAAACAAAATTCAAGGGGCCCATCTTCCCATCCCATCTTCGTTGTTGGCCGTGTTGCCGGCCACTAGGGACTGAAGTACAGCTGACATCAAGCATATTTCCTAGTTGTTTATCGATTATCTTGCATTTTTCATGTTGATGTCCCACGTCGTAAATTTAAAAAATAAGTATAAAAGAAGTCTAAAAAATTTTAAAATTTTTATAGTTAAGGTTTCAATCTTTTTTAAAAAAATTGTATAATTAAATTTTAAATTTTTATTTTGTATCAATTCTTTTAACAAAAATTATTTAAGTGGTTAGATATATAATTTGATTTTATGAATACTCTCTCTGAGTATAATTATATTTTTATTTTACTAAAATTTTTTCTTTTATTTAATATCTAGAAGTCAAAATTTTAAATTTTTTTTTAAGAATTTGAAAAAAATAAGAAGAATTTAAATTTTTATATGTAAAAAATATGAGAATATTTAATAAAATATATTCATAAATTTATTTTTAAATATATATTTTAAGAATTTTTTATATAATTTTTGTTAAGTTAAATTATGTATTGAATAGTTTAATTAGTTTATGTTTTAAAAAATTCATATATAATGATAATTAAAGGATAATAATTAATTTAATTTAAAAAACAATTAAAATTTAATTATAAATATGACCAAAAATTTATTACTTCACAAAGACTTACGCGTCTGGTGGAATCAAAGAATAGGACTCGAGCCATTGCCGCTTCTCACCGTCTCCTTTCGTTGTTTTCCTCCCTTTTCTCCCTCTCAAGAATGCAACAAAGCTCGGTAAAGCCGCAACTGTTTCTTTTATTTATATTTAATTTAAAGAAAATAGAAACTATCCTTTTTCCATTTCAAGAAACAAATAGGGAAAGTTATTTTTATTTTATTTTTACTTTTTACAATTTATTTTCCACCTAGATAAGTCAAATTTATATTGCCCCTTCCAATAATTAAAAAAAAAGGACTGAAAAAAAAAAGAAAAAGAAAAGAAAAGAAAGGGGAGACTCTTAAACGAATCATTTTTTTCAATCCACCCGTGCGACGCAACAAAATAAACGACAACCTTAAAAGGGCGAACCTTAAACACGCGCGCTGTCAGTGCTCTTATGTCTGATCTGGAAGTTTAATAAAAAATTATATATATATATATAATTGTTTATTTTTTATTTTATTTTAAGCGCGAGAGAGAGAGAGAGAGAGAGAGAGGGGGGGTAAGAGAGCAGCAAGATGGCAACTACGAGGATGGAAGCGTTGAAGACGACCTTGTTCTTGTCGATTTTGATGCTCTTGACCGTGTCCTATGGCTTCCTGACACCTCGCACGAAGCTTGACCGCCTTTCGGGAAGCAACAATTTCTTGACCACCGGCGAGCTCTGGTTTAATCAGACCCTCGATCACTATTCTCCATATGTAAGCCTCCTTCTCTCTCTCTCTCTCCCTCTCTCTTCCTCTCACTTTGTTGATCCTCTAATTGAAATTTGATAACTTGCAGGATCACCGTCGGTTTCAACAGCGTTACTATGAGTTTCTTGACCACTTTAGGACTCCAGATGGACCCATCTTTTTGAAAATTTGTGGTGAATCTTCATGCAATGGGATAGTCAACGACTATATCAATGTAATTTTCTTTTTCCCTTTTTAAGTTCTTTTGTGCGTGGAATTGAAGCCTTGACGACATTCTCTGCGTATCAATTTATAGTCAAGATTTTTGAAAAATTGCTCATTCAGATCGAATTTAAACAAACCCATGTTACCTATTTATCGGTTACTTGGGTTTTATGGGCTCGTTGTGAATTTTTGTCTTTTTGGTTTGGTTTGGGTTCTTTGAGGGACACACATGCTGATTGGGCTAACCTTCTGGTTAATTTTTGGTTGGTTATACAACAGATTCTGGCAAAGAAGTTTAGTGCAGCTGTGGTATCTCTGGAGCATCGTTACTATGGAAAAAGTTCTCCTTTTGAATCTCTTGAAACAAAGAATTTGAGATATCTTTCGTCCAAGCAGGCTCTTTTCGACTTGGCTGTTTTCCGTCAGCATTATCAGGTAAGCTCCGTCGTGATTTGGTTTCTTGAATACTCTGTGACCCATATTTAGAAGGGTGATTCTTGCTACAAGGACTACTGCATTGTGATCTGAGAAACCCTCTCTTAGAAATTGGGGCAAGACCATGCAAACTCTATGGAGGGTTTTGTGCCGTGGGATGCCTCGTTTTTCCTTCTCTGTCCCATATTTTACAGACTCGTTTTTGTTTCTTTTCATTTTGATAACATGTATTGTTTAACCCCAATAGGAAGCTTTGAACCAGAAACTTAACCGGACCAATGCTGAGAATCCATGGTTCTTTTTTGGTATTTCATACGCTGGAGCTCTCAGTGCATGGTTTCGAGTCAAGTTTCCACATTTAACCTGTGGAAGTCTTGCAAGTTCTGCTGTTATTCTTGCTGTTTACAATTACACAGAATTTGATCAGCAGGTATGCTATGTCCTTCTGCTTGCTTACTTCTTCAGTCTGATAATATTTTTTATGTTCATACTTCTGTGTCTCGCAAAATTTGCAGTTATGTTCTGTTGTGTAATATCTTTATATCTGATTCCAATTTTATGCAGATTGGTGAGTCAGCTGGTCCTGAATGTAAAGCTGCATTGCAAGAAACTACTCGACTTGTTGAAGAAAGGCTTGCATCAAATAAAACAGGAGTAAAAAAACTATTTGACGCAGAGGAGGTTTGTTTTGCTGTCCTTTGGGTATTCATTGTGTCAAACACCAAGAAATGATATCTAACCATACCCCAGACATCACTTTACACTCAATCTTCTCTGACTTTTTGTGTGTCTGCAGCTTGAGATTGATGGTGATTTTCTATATTTTCTGGCTGATGCGGCAGTTATAGCGGTAGGGGTGTTTTTCCTCTTTGACACTCTCACTTATTATTAATAGGTTTGATGTTGTTGTCTTTTTATCCCTGTTTTGCAGTTTCAATATGGAAATCCAGATAAAGTATGCACACCTCTTGTTCAAGCAAAGAAGGATGGAAAGGATTTGGTGGTAAGCTCCACTTTCTTTGTTTTCCCTTCCTCTTTCTGCGGGCAAGTGATCATTCTTCAAAGTTGCTGAAGAGTATACCTGTTTTGGGATAAGTTTAGAGCAACCTTTCTTGCTGTAACGTGTTATTTGTTGCTCATTTGTGAATGATCTATTCATCTCTTAGTCTCTTGTTTACTTGACTTCATGGTGGAGATCTGGGTAACTGAAACTGCAAATTAAACTTTTGGGATTGCAGCAGCTGTGTTACATTGTGCTGAAGTTCTCTTAATACAGCATGATGCATGCTACATGCCCTGTTCTCCTCACAAGGATGGTTAAACCGTCCAATTTCAAAATTAGTTGGTAGGTGTAGCTGATTCTGGAATATGATAAGGCTAATTTCTGTCACTAGAATTGTTTTCAGGGCTAAAGCCTGAGTTCCTGTGCTGTTCCGATCGAGATTGAGCGAGATTTCTGTTTCCTAGTTAATATTGGTTTCTTGTATTATGGTGCTTGTAACTTTTATTGTAGTGGTGACTACAATTTTTATTTTTGCTGTTTAATTCGAGTAGAATGTAAATTGTTTTCAATGTTTTGTCTTTCTAGTTCTCTAATAATTTTAAATGTGTGTTTGATGTAGGATGCATACGCCAAATATGTTAAGGATTACTTTGTAGGAAGTTTTGGTTACAGTATTCGAACATATAACCAGAAACGTTTGAAGGACACTGCTCTTACTGAAAATTCTGGTGATCGGCTGTGGTGGTTCCAAGTTTGTACGGAAGTGGCATATTTCCAAGTGGCACCTTTGAATGATAGTGTTCGCTCTTCAAAAGTTGATACAAGGCAAGCTCACAATTTTGTTAGAGTATCGTATTTCTTTTTCAATATGATATGAATAATTTCAAAGATTGTTGTGATTGGATAATTATGCTCTATTGCTCTGCTCACCCTACCAAATTTGCTACTCATATATTTCAGGTACCATTTAGACCTTTGTAAGAACATTTTTGGAGAGGGTATCTATCCTGAGGTTGATGCAACAAATATATACTATGGGGGCACAAAAATTGCAGGTCCAGACATTAGCTCATCTTTTAGTTTTTCTGGATAACTCTTTCTCTCTCATTTGTAATCGCATGCCTAAACTGGCCTTGCCACTCTTTGATCAGTTTTGATCCCACGGACACAGTTTGCTTGTTTTCTGAAGAATGTGAATCAATTCACTTCTTTCTGGAAAAGTTATCCATCCATGCAGAATAATGGACTTAATAATAGCATCAGAAAGAAAAGATTTCTACAGGAAACATATGCATATTACTTAGGCACTGGCTTCAATTATCCAAAAAAATATGCTGGAGCATTTTCTTATGAAATCACTAGTTGCAAATATATGTTTACAGCATTTGCATCTTGCAGGTTCAAAAATTGTATTTACAAATGGCTCTCAAGATCCCTGGCGCCATGCATCAAAACAGATTTCTACCCCAGACAGTAAGTTCTTCTCTTAATTTTATTGTCTTGTTGTGTTGACAATATCCATGAGGTGACTTCTATAGCTTAACTGAGAACTGTCTTCTTAACTCTCCAGTGCCTTCCTACCTAATCTCTTGTCATAATTGCGGCCATGGAACTGATATGCGAGGATGTCCCCAAGCTCCTTTAAGCCCTGAAGGTATACATGTTATATTCTCTCAAGTAAGCAACCTGTGAATAGAGGTTTCACACACTAGGATTGGTTTCTATCACTGCCCTCAAACTCTGAATACTGAACTCTAGTAGCTGCTTGCTTAGAAGCCATTCATCTTCAAATGGCATACCTATCATTAATTAGTTTTATTCAGTTGATTTCTATATCTATTGATAATTTCTCGCCATTACGTCTTCTCAAATTGCCAGTTCTGGTTCCAGGTAATGCCCAGAACTGCAGTTCCCCCGATGCAGTTCACAAGGTAAGGCAGCAGATCATAGAACACATAGACTTGTGGCTGTCCCAATGCCGGGAAAGGGGTTGGCGCTCTATATGATTCTGTTTATCTTACAGTTTTCACAGATGGCTAATTTTCACCTGCAATTTTCCACTCCGTGTATCCTTAGCAACTGCATTTTCTTACGTGCTAGTTTTGTATTGGTGCTACGCGCCAGTCTTTGTAACCTGCAAGATTGTGTATTTTGAGTGTAACATGTTCACAAATTTTTCACTAGATTATTGGAATGATTCAGTAATGGTAGATATTCCTATCTTTCCACGCAATCAACGAATTTGTGGTGCATGGCAACTTTGTAAAACTTGTGCTAAAGAAAATTGCAAGGAGAGATAGAACTTTATCGCCAATTGATTGTTTGTTCAGAATTTCATATGGCGATACATATTGTATGGTGTACAAGCCCCGCAATTAGCAACTCGTCGTCTGCAAATGAGTGAATAGAAGTGTGGAATGCACAAGTCTTTTAAAGTGTGCACTATGTTTTATAGGGTGCAAAAAAAAAAAAATCTGGAATACACAAGTCAATATGTATTGTTTTCTCTTTTTGGGAACAAAATGTAGAGTGATCAGTTAGGTAAAAACGAAACAGGAACCACTACTCGACTCAAAATCACTGCCAATTCATTCCAATAATATATGGAAGCAGTTTCTGACTCAAAATTTTCACTTTTAATTGATGTCGACGGGGTCATTGCTTCAATTTGGATTCACAGCAGTTTCTGACAACAAATCGTGTTCTGTCCCGTTAGTGTCGTGTCCAGTCAGGTCAAATTGGATATTAAATAGGATGGAAAATGCGGGGAAAAAGGTTGAGATTCCTGCAACTGTGGCTTGCATTTCCCCCGAAGGTGCTGGCGCAGACAAGACCATAATCGCGTAGGCTAACACAGCAAACAAAATGGGGCAGAAATGACTACCACCGGATACCTATGGGCCCCGCAACATTCGCTGTCCGTCCTCCGTACTTCGTTGCAAATCTTGAATGGAGCGAGTGAGTTGCACCGTTTTCTGCTAGACAGCCCCCTTTTTTTAATTTTTTTTTTATTTTTGGGTTTACTTGCTGCCTTCAATACCTTTCTTATTAAAGCCAGAACAGTTTTCATGGAACTTTTCCTTTCTCCGAGTGTACTCACTCGCTCATCTCCATCTAAACGAAGTTGCCAGACTATAATTCTGGCAGGGAACACAAATGTTATCACCAAGCTCCCGCCACAACTCTCTTGGATTTATCGATTAACGATGAAACACTATCTAGAAAGAACAAAAAAGGAACAGATAACCTGTAGACCAGGCAGAAATAAACTTCTTGTGTGGGAGAGAGAGAGTGCATAGCATAGCAGTTACTTTTATGAACAATGGAAAACACATATCAACGAGTACATTAACAGTACGAATGAACTTCACAAATCAATACAGCCATGTACAATGTCATCATTGCTTCTTGGTGATAAGAGAAAAGCAGTATCTGCCACCTTCAGTTTAATTAACTATACAACATCCAACTGCTCCAAGTGAAGAGGCAGCAACCGTGCTGAGGTAAACAAAAAGAAAAAGAAAAGATTTCAGGCGCAGTGCACCAATTTGAATGGCAACAGGCACCAGCCTTAGCAATTGCTCAAATTACACCGAGCAATTGAGGATGCAAGTAAGACTTTGCCACAGGTGAGGGTGTGTCACAACATGGTTCTAAGGTTACCCATGAGACAAATACCACATAACGAAAATCCAAGACAAAGCAAGCAAAGCATTCATAAAGAAAGAATCAACAGGTAAAATGCGGTGGGTATCTTTTCCCAACAAATGTACCTTCATGACTGGAATAGAGTTACAGTTGCAATATACCCATTCTTCATCACCTGTTCAGCCCAAAAAGCATATGTGTCAGCAAGATCAGCAGAAAACAAAATTGCATCAGACGACAGCAGGCATATAGAGTAATTTCTGCTGAGCACACATAATAAGGATAAGCCTGTCAGTAGCTCACCTCAAAGGCAATATTCTGGTAACCATATACAAAAGTGGACCCAAAAGGATTGCTTGTAGATCCCTGTGTTTGGATAGCTGCTCGGCCAGAATCCCCAAGGATCTCCTGCAATAAAGAATTAATCTTTAGCTACAACCATGCTTCACTGGTAAAAATAGCTTACCCTAGGAGGATGAGTGGGGAGAGATGTTATTTAGGAATAAGATAATATTACTTCGGACACTTAAATTCCTAACTAAAATAGGAAACTGAAAAGAATTTGCTCAGCATTATGACCAGACAACATTATGAGTGATGTTGCGAAGTTATACCTTAACCTGGTCCCATTTTGTGCTTGGCGTAATGCTCTGTTTCAAGTTATTTACTTTGGCAAGCAACAAAGAAACATGTGTATCAGTCAGGCACAAACAACATAAACCAAACCATCTGAAGAAAAGAGGGTAGAGTTGGAACCTTGGATAACAAAATTGCACTTTATGTATGAATTAAAATCTGCATGACCAGGATAGTTTGTGTGCAAAACAAACTTCTTGATTTTATGAGTCTGTAAAACCCAAATGGTTATTTGCATATTTCCGAGCACAAGGATTATGACACAGACTATGATCTCACTTGAACTCCATACAGGGAGGACAGAAGCAACACACACACACTCTCACATGCCCCCAGAGAGAGAGAGAGAGAGAGAGAGAGAGACCTGTCCATCAAACAATATATCTAGACCGCGAGTAAAATAATTGTAAAAGTAATCTCCACAAAGTGTTGTCCGTGGACGAGGGTCAGAGGCAGAATGAATGACCATTTGGTCCACCTGAAACAAATTCAATATGCACAAACTAAGTACTTCTAGTATTAAACATGCATGTAGGTAAAACATTAAAGGGTTCTGAAGTACATTGGTCAAAGGCATTAAGAGGTCTTGAAGTATCATTCAATTGAGGGGTCTAAAGTCTCCAGAAGAATAACACAATATGACGTAGGGCAGGACAGAGAAATAGAGGAAATTAGGGTGAGAAGGAAAAAAACAGGAGAAAACAAGAAGAAATATATATATTCTGAGAGAGAGATGAGGCGAGCCACAGCTCGTAAGTCTCAAAAGGCCAAGTGTCAATTCAATTCATCAACTGGCCTCATTAGTTAATAGCTAATAGTCCTATTTATAAGTACTAATAACCTATACTAAGGGAAACTAAGGTGGAAAGGAATAGAACCATGGAGCTAATTAAATAAGACATCGAACCTAAAAGAAAATATTTCTTCTTCTTAATTCTGCATCGCAATAATGAATAGCCATTTTTTATAAGATGGAGAAGGGATGAAAGTGACAAAATTTTGTTCTTGTTTCAAGAATTATAGGTAACAAGATGTCTATGTGTAGTTTCCTGATTCAGATGAGATTACAAGAAGTTAGACCTAGGCCAAAATCCAATTGGTTTACAACTCAAGCTATGTAACCCCTAATTTCTCCATCAATATGAATAAGATAGAACTGGGTTAACAATGCATTTGTAAGGAAAGGCAATATTTGGCCACCTGCTTTTGATGGATTCCACAAGGACGACCTAGCTCAGTCCATACATCCTGCAACTTAGAGAAAACTATGAGAACATAGGCAGGATAAGTGACATATGGCATTCACAAGACAACGCAAACTTCATAAGATAACTCAGTGAACCTTCCTCGACAACAACAATAAAGTCTTAATCCCAAATTTAATTGGGCTCGACTGCTTGAATCTTTTTACAGTGAATCTTCCTAATTTCTTCACCAATAATGATTCAAAAATTCAACTAGTTCCTTCTCTCCCCTTTGGAAATGTGTCTAATGTAATCACAGATGGTTTGGGAAATCTAAGTACCACTTGTCCTGGCATCAAAATCCACTACCTCTTCCATCCAGCAAGTTGATTCTTATTTTGTCAGACATGAAACTAAAATCAGACTGCTTCTTATTTCCCAATAAACTTTTCCACAAACTTACTTTCCCCTATCAAAGCAACTATCTCAAAATTGCAGGTTTTCTCTCCAAAAGTGAAAAGCCTTAATTGCTAAAGATTCTTTGTTCTCGTTAGGTTTCTCTATGCAAAAAAAAAAAAGTTCACAATAATGCCGAAGCTCGGCCACATTTACCTGTGGTGATGCACCAAAAGGCATATGCTGGCCCCCAGTGGAAAAATATAATTCTTCTCCAAGCTGCTATGAAAGGTGTCAATTATAATAGAACCAACAGAAAATGAGTAAGCAAAACTTAACCTCTTGCAACCAAAATTCATAATTCCAGATCACTTATGATATGATCCAGAGTCCATGGTCTTGATAAAATAACTAAGCAAGCATCCATTTACTATCAATAACCGATCAACTGACTATTAAACTCCTAAAAAGTAATGCTGGAGCTAAGAGAGAAAGACTTTCAACCTTAACATGCACCTCCTCCATGTACAGGCTGCCAGTCAGTAATGGTGGGGCAGAAGCCTTATCCATTAAGGATCCAACACCAACTTTCTTGTCTGTTGAACCGTCATAAATAGACACACGACATGTAACAGGTGTAGTGCCATCTGGAAACTCCAGTGGTAATTCCGCTACAAAAAATAAAGGAACAAAAATAAACTAATTAGAATGGGAGAAACAAAAAAAACATTAGAATGTAACAATGTTTTGCCAAGTGAATGCCAAATAAAACAAAGTACCTTCT
>JAFFZT010000103.1:0-41966 GCA_019804595.1 Bruguiera parviflora | reverse complement strand
AAATTTCAATCTCCGAATTTGATTATAACTTTTCTCATACTTTTCATTGTATACATATTTTAGTCACATTTGAGGCTACATCTACAAAAGATTCTAAAAATGAAATTTTGGTTACCTTTACCATCAAAATTAATAAATATGAAGTATTAACAAAAATAATAATATTAACATGTCACGATATTTTTTTTTCTTTTTTCTTTTTTTTTTTTTTACTCCCACCAACTTACCAGCTATGCACTAGTTCATATTCTCTTCCCAAACATCCAATCCAAGGCCACATTGGAACTTGGTTAGAAGATTTTGAGAAAAATTTGTACCCATTTATCAAAAACAAAAGAGAGATAATTTGTGTCCGTCAAGGTTTTGCCAGACAAGATGGCAACACGGTCCAGAAAATCAATCCGAAGCCAACTGCAATTTTTCTTTTCGGGTCCAAGCCATTTCTTTTTAATAATAATTATGAAGATTTTTATTTTCAGGTCCAGTGGAGGTGAAGCTTGGAGTAGTAAGGTATCTTAATTCAGGACCTAAAACTGAAATATGATGTCTCACAGGGTTTGTATCTTTGCTCGAGACAACAAACAAATGGAAATCTCCCGAACACAAATTTAGAGTTAGGCCTCTGGATAGACCCAAAAGGCCCACTGGTCATAAAAACAATTGTTTTTCTTTCTCTTATATATATATATATATATATATATATATATGAATAATAGTTTATTAGTATTAAAAATTTTTTTAAAATTGAAAATCTTAATTTTAAGATCCAGTGAAAAAAATTAACTGAAAAAAAAAATCAATCTCCACAATCTCTCTCCTTTCTAATAGCTCTTGCCAAATGTACTCACCAAAAAAAAAAAAACAAAAACGTTTTGCCAATTCGATCAAAAAAAAAGAAAAAGAAACAATAATAACTCTTGGGAAGCCGTTCTCGTAATCATACATATACTTTCAATCATACAAATTTTTCGGGACGCTAGTTTTTATTTTTTATTGCTGGTCAATTATGTCAGCTTTTCCTTTCATTGTTTGAGCAAATTTTAAGAACGGAAAATACTTGTTGCGATAGCTTTAAAAACAAACATAACTAGATTCATAATTATCGGCGAAATAAGTACATCTGAAAAATCTTTCTAACCCTAGTTGATTCGGTATGTGAGTAATCGATGCACGAATTTTATTCCGCGTAACTTCGAAATTTACAATGAAAAGAAGAGCAGGCAAGAGAAATCGCTAGGTGACAAAAAAAAACGATAATAATAAAATTGCCGTGACCAAAAATAAATTTTTTTAAAAGGGAAAATTGCAGCCTGTTGCGTTGCCTTTGGGCCCGTTCTTCAGTCTTTTAGGCCGCGGCTTGCGGATGTCGTGTTTCTAACTTTGTGTACAGTCCGAACGTTTGGAAACTGTCCCGTGTCCCCGTGTTGTTTCCGCGCCAATCACGTGACATGCCTTGCGCGTTTTCGTTTTTACTCTGCAACCACTTGATTTTGCCACGTGGAGTGGACCGGATGGTCCTGATTTTCTGGGTTGCCTAGAGTTGCCACGTTCATATCTCGATATTTGAAAGTGAGCTTGAGACGCTCGAATCAGTTGAAATTTCCAGTTGACTTTTTTATTCAACCAATTGACTTATGGAAAAGAAGACTAACACTAAATATGTTTTTTTATGCAGCTGCTTACTTGTTGCCGTGTGACCAGACCCGAGAAGGGCGTACCCCATGCACAGCAATTTTATATCGGATTAAAGTCTTAAACTCGCATATGGTGACGACGAGAAGTTTTAACTAGTTTGATGCGAATTGAGTTACCGAAGGGCGAGTGATTAAAACACCATACTTTATGTTGAAAACCCACATCAGAAAATAAAATGTTAGAGACAACAGATGTTGGTTTGATTCACAACTGACCCATAAGCTAACATCATATTGGAACTTAATCAATGTTTTTTTTTTTTTCTTAAATTCTTTGGTTGGTAAAAATAATGGGAAAGCAGGTATGATATTAAATATTTTAAATTCAATTGGACTAATCCAAAACCAACGTAGTTTTTAGATTAATGGATAAAACAGGGGAAGTTTTGCGATAAATTATTCATGGACCGTATATGAAACTGCGACCTTTTCTTTTCTTTTTTTTTTTTCTTCCTAAGAAGTTGTGATTATTGGAAAGATCCCTTTTTTTCTTTTCTTCTTTTGGGTGCGAATTCTTGGAAAAATCTTTGGAAAAAGAAGTTGTGATTCTTGGAAATATCCCTTTTTTTCCTTTCTTCTTTTGAGTGCGAATTCTTGGAAAAATCTTTGGAAAAAGAAGTAGGGATTCTTTCGTCACTGCAATGTAAGGAATGGCCAAACGCGCCCAAGTGCTCGGCCCCTATTGAGCCCAAGTCGACTTTGATCCCCGAGCTCATGCCCCATCTAGAAGTGGACTTGGAACCCCAGGATATTCCCGCACCACAGACTTAGTCCCGAGCCAGACCCAGCCCGTTTCCCGAGGTCTCTACTCCTTTACTTCTCATATCATCATTAAAAGTCATCGTTAAAAATAAAAAAAAAAAAGCTTATAAATAGTCAAAGTCTCACGACGAGAAGGTGAATTACTCAAACGCTCTCATCCCTAAGTTCCCTACCTTTTCTCATCCCTCTTTGACTAATGTAAGCGTCTTAATATTAGCGATAGAAGCCCTCCTCAACCCTTAGTCGTACTTTTCTCATTATAAATGACTAGCTCAATATGGAACCTAACCAGGGGCTTGGTGACCCCATCATAGATCAAAGAGATAAAGCACACAACTACCCACTACCGTCCGTTTCGTTGCAGTACAATAGTTAAAAGATTTTATTTGAATTTTTATTAAAAATTTTGAATAAACTATACATATATTTGACTCTATATAATTTTAAAGTTAATTAATGTAATACAAATTTAATGTAATCTTGAATTTTAAAAATATCAGTACAATGTAAATTTAATACAATCTTTTCTTAATGAAATTATAGAATATCACCCCTTCTTTTTCATTTCATAAACCAAAAGAGAGAGAGAGAGAGAGAGAGAGAGAGAGATAAAGCACCCACCCATGCTACAATTGGGGAGCACATTTTGTTCCATTTAACATGGTGAAATTATAGTGTCATGTAGGATGTAAATAATTTGGAAAACCTTGAGCCGCAGAATAGGATATTACACGGAAGAAAAGTTTTTTTTTTTTTTTTTTTTTCAAGTTCTGTGGCCGACTCTGGGAGTACGATTTAGAACAGATTTTGCTTGCGCAAGACAAAAAAATCTCGAAGGTATACAGAGCTTATGTTAGCCTCGGGCACATGTGCACCAGAGTGTGTGGCTTCTACGTGATTATAGATCACCAAAGAAGTAGAGTGGGTCAGAAGGGATATTGCATGGAAGAAGAGGGGTGTGCTTTAGTGACTGTTCATAGTGTGGCTGTAATTTTTTTTTTCTCTCTTTTTTTGTATAACACACGTCCAATTTCAGTTCAACTGTGAATCCATGAATGCAGTAAATGACCATTTCATATCAGTTTTTGCAATTTTGTTAGAGAACTCAATTGGTTGTCCTGCCTCCGCGTTATGGGTGACGGAGAATTTGCAAAGTTTATACAATTTTCCATCGCTCTCCTTCTTGGTATTGTTTCTATTTCAATTTTTACTCACCCATTGAATGGGATTGATATTTTCTTCCGTGTAAAGTATCTAACCGTAAAGTATATAACCAGCAAATATATAAGTGCCGCGAAAATAATCCTCGCGTTCACTTTTTCTCTGTTTTTTTTTTTTTTTCCCCCGATAATTCATTTCCATGGCGCTTCATGTTCAGTAGCTACAAATGTTTACGGCTCAACCATGCCAGGGACCACAATGATGATGACTAGAGGAAGCATGAGGAGTAAAAAAGCATGCGCAGCTCCAGAAAAGTGAAGTAGATTTAGTTTTTTTTATTTTTAATATTTAAAAAAATCTCGGGTAATGAATACAATTGCGACTTTTCTCAGATTTTCCCCCTAAAATTTTTTTCCCAGGTTACCTGAAAAATTACATCACGGTGATGGGGGATATAACCTATCTTTCATAAAAACAAGTCATAAATTAAAGTGTCTAATTCATAGAAAAATCATATCGTGACAGGCTTGGGTCAAAATCCTAAGTCGAACTGAAGAGAGCACAAGCCTAGATACTTGGATTTAAAGAGATTCACAACTTGCAAAACAATGGGAAGTTATATGACACCGAATTTTAACTCGACGTTTGTATTAGGATAATTAAATAAGTAAAATGCGTCATTGCTCGAAGATTGATAAAATTAGAAAATAATCAATGCATATTTCAAAAATAATGTCTATGATTTATTTATAGTTATTTTTAAATATTGAAATAATTAAAAAGATAATTACAATTGAGTGTATCTGTAATATGTTTAATTAAAAATAATATTTTTAAATAAAATAAAAAATATTCAGATATTATTAAATTATATTAAAAAATTATTAATAATATAAAAAAAATTTATACTTACGAGAAACTAATAAATTTGTTCTTTAAGTTCTAAGTATTAAATAAGTATTTTAATTAAAGTTAATCAAAAATTTTAAAATAAATAATTGACGGAATATTTTTTAAGAAATATTTTAATAATTAAAATTCAATTTTTTATTAAAAAATTGAATTTTTAAAAATATATAAAATTTATTTTTTAAAAAATAAAATATTTTTATTATATTATTCACGACACAAATAAAATTATAACTTGATAAATCCCATAATAAATCAAAAAAAAAACATAAGCAGAGAGTGTCGTCTGATGTAGCCACCCAGTCGAGAACGAGGCCAAATTTCACAACACAAATATTAAAATGCTGCGGGTAGGAGCGGCGGTTCAACTTTTAAATTTTAAGTCACAAAACAGCGCGTTTGCCCCTCCAAATCTATTTGAAGCTGGACTTGAAACCAGAGCAATCATTCTTACTACGAATTGCTTCTGCGGCCATGTTGGTGTCTCAGCGAAAAACCCAATACAAGTGGGGCCTAGTCCCCCCCGCCACCACCAAACACATCTAAAGTGACCAATATAATCTCATTGTGCAGCAGTGACGTAGAAGGCTAGAAGCAAGCTAATTAATTGACCAACGGACAACTATTTCGCCAACCCTACGCAGCGTAGATATAATGCAGAATAACAAATGATGGAAAGGAAAGCATCTGTGTTGAAACTGAGATGGATTGAATCGGAAGCGTTCTTGTAGCAACAAAGAGAAAAAACGAAAAAGAAAAAGAAAAAAAAAAAAAAAACAAAAGGGTACCTGACTTGCACCGTAAAAAAAAAAAAAAAAGTTCTTGAAGACAAAAAACAGGCATGGGCTTGTCGCTCTCTTTCTTTTTCTTTGGAAACTTCCCTTGATCAGAACACGTCCTCATGAGCTATCTACTTTTGTTTTGATTTCCGGAGTTGTTAGATTGAGGCACCAGTTGCAAGCCCTCGGAAATTTCAGAAGATTCCGTACTATCTTCCACTCATGCATGCCCTTTGGCCGTACCGCCCAGATCATTGAACCAGGGCTCAAGCGTGTCGACGGACGCATGAAGTATAATGAATAGAGCAAATAATTATAAAATTACGAAAATATATTTATCACAAAAAAATGTCCCTTTTTTTTTTTTGTCTCTCTCTTTTGCCATAAATAATAATTAGGTAAACCACTCTTCACTGCACGTTTAAGGGACTCTGTCGAATTTACGCGGGTTGAAAGTCGATGCAATTTTTGTGAAGTAAGACTTCAATTTTTAGTATCTTAAATGAGATCTCGGGTCCATTATAGGTTTACCAAACTTTTGTACATAATTGTACCGAATTATATATATTTTTAACAACAATAATAAAACTTTAATTACAATCTTAATTGAAGTTAGTTACACGAATCATTTTTATGCCATTTTGTTGAATTTTTAATTTATTTTTTAATAATAGAGAAAATTTACTAAAGAGATCACAAAGCCAAAAAGTACAAATATTAAAAAATAATTTGTATAGGTACCTATATAACCAATAGAATAATGTTAAAATAAATTAATTAAATAGATGTACTCTTACGGCAAAGTTTATTTATTAGTCAACAAACATGCATCTTTGTAGTTATTTGGTTTTCAATTTTACTTGGATATGAAATATCTATTTTATTTGTTACCAAAAAATTTAATTTATGTCTTTCCGTCCCCACACTACTACTCTGCAACGTTCAAGTTAGTTGCGAGAGCCGGGGGGGGGGCATGATAAACCCACCCATGTGGGTTTCGGAATTCTCAAATTCAAAATTTAAAAACCGGGAGAAATATCCTCGATCTGTCATCCGTCAGAGGTCAATCCAATGAAAACATTACACGTAGCACAAGATGCCGAACATGACTTGGAGTTTGGAGCCGGCTCTCCGAAATGTTTTGCTCGCTGGGTAAAAAATCGGATTCCTGGATACCCGATACGTACGCAACTCCCTCCCCCGACAAGCCCACGAACGATGTTTGCCGTATTTTGTTCTTTTTCGCCCTCTGTTTTTTTTTTTAATAAAATATATATTTAAAGAATAAAAATATTTATTAAGATTCAAATTTTTAAATTTTAATTGATTATATTAGATCAAAAATTTAAAATTTTTGTAAAATCGTCCAAACTTCAAACTTCCATTCTTTTTAAAATTGCCGTTCACTGCATAAAATAATGTGAAAAGTCATAAAAAATTAAAACGTGATATGCATCATTAAATTTTTTATAGAATATGTATAAATACAGCTGATTGGTTTTTCTTCTCGAAAGAATTGTCCCCCTACTGATCATTACCATGCAACGAATAATGTCCATATTTTTAGTCTTGTAAGCTTTCTATTTATTTATTTTTTTAAAATTACGTTTACCATATTCTTGTTTAATAATTTATCTAATAAAAATATTACTGTTTGAAATTTTAGGAACATGCATGTCTTCATTTATATATATATATATATTATTTTTTTAACTGTTAATTCTTGGAGATTTTTTTTTAATGTTATAAAATTTGTCAGAAGTAATAGATAGATATACTTTTTTACTATTTCTTTTATGTTTGACAAAGGTATGTTAGGTATATTACATTTTTTTTTTGGTTAAAATTGTTACCGAATTTAAATTAAAACATACTAAATGTAAATGCAAATTATTTATTTATTTATTTTCTCACTTTTTGTATCTTTGATTGTAAATTTTCAGAGACTTAATGGCCTATAATCAACCGAACCTGAGGACGAGCTAGGTAGCCATTACAAAAACGGATACATGGATATTTTCCTTCTATAATCTCCGACACGTAAAAGAGGAATCATTTCAGTTGTGGTGCTTGGGGACAAAAAGCTGGCCCGGGACATCGTCCTTTGTATCACTTTCCCCTCTCTTTGCTTAGAAGGCATGCCCTGTCCCAAACTCGAGTCATTATTGCAGAAGTACTTTGCTTTGGTTTTCGAGTACATTAACCCTGGTTGGGTTATTTGATATTTGGTTGCTTCGGAAACCACGTCCGGTTTGCTTAAATTCGGGTTGTGGCTCAGTATATATAATAAGTTTTTTCGTTGCCCCCCAAAAAAATACAAATAAAGGGAAAAGGTGAAAAAGAGCATATAAGGACCTATAAAATGAATTTATTCGGTAAGAGAATTGAATTTGTGTATAACAGTTGGAAAGTTTTAAATTCAAATTTGACCATCATTATGATGTTTTAACTCACCCTAATAAGTACGCGAGAACGAGACTATTAGTATTAGCATATCAGGATTAGCCGCTTCCTCAAATCTGAACGGTATCGTTTCAATGGGAAGCAAATGAATGAATTTGTGTGCATTGGGGTTTCGTGGAGTTTGTCCAAATTACAGTGCCGGGGTGAAAGGAAAGCTTATCAAAAGAATAAAAGAACAGAATTTCGTGGCTTCATTTGCGATTCAAGTGGAGGCCGCTGTTGCAAATTCGTCGACAACCGTCAATTATGAGGAGAAATAATCTTTGACAAATGACAACCCTACTCAAGAAAATTAATTTTTGAACATGGGGAACACTCTGATGTGCGAGTGGTTGATATCCAGCGTTGCCACCGAAAATTTACACGTTATCTTGGAAATGAATATGTAAATTCAGTTAATTGATAATCGGGATTGACCAACAACAAAAACGACAAGGCTCCATTTACTTGCAGACTTGGGCGCAAGCTTGCCCCGCGCTATCCATTGCATGTTTTGAAGTTGCATTGATTTCATTAGCATTATTTCATGTTCTATCTAACACTCAAAATACTCATAACGATTAACTACTAAGGTTGGTTCGGCAGATGTCAAATATAAACTTTGAAATTTGATTTGACGTGTGAACTGCGTACCTCAATTATAGTAACTTTCCATCGCCTTTCCAAGTGGATGAATTTAAAAAAAAAAAAAATCATAACTAATAAGGTATTATTGTAATTCGAGTCACATAAACAAAGAAACCAGGATGATTGCAATCTCAAACCGATGCAATGATTTGAATCCTTGGGAGCACGTAAACTTTTGCTGTACGTTAATTTCAAAATTTATTTGGGAGGAACTTAAAGGACAAAAGGAGTAACGTAACCAAAAGTTAAAAAAAAAATAATAATAATAATACAACTGGAAGAAGTTTAATGCGCTGTGTGCAATAATGTTGCGGAAATGCCCATCTCTGGTACAACTTGAAATTTGGGGATATATGAAGTTGGAGAACTATGAGCGGGAAACGAATAGAAATGGTGAACCACCAAGAAGAGCGGCGATCAAAGCGATGTTAATTAGTCAAAAGCAATGGACCAGACCCAAAAAAAAAAAAAAAACCCTCACCCAACCAAGAAAAGTAAAAGGGATTGAAGAAAAATATTAAAAAAACAACACACGCACACAGATATTGAACCCCAAAAAAAAAAAAAAAAAAGACGCAGAAATGGAGCCGTTGCCTAGGTCTTCACGAACTTTGTGGGGTGGGGGGATTGGTAGGCCGGACAAAACCAAAAATCTCTTTGAAAAAAGAATAAAAAAACAAAGCATCAAAAAAAGTAAAATAAAAACAAAGAAAAAAAAAAAAGAAGAAGAGCAATTGGAAACCCTAAATGAAGAACTTAGTGGTGGTAGGAAATAAAAACAGGATCGAGCACCAGTGGTTAAGTATCTCGTGGGGCTTTACGTCCTTCCCTCCTTCCATTTGTCACAAGGCAGGCCTAAGGGGACAATCATGGTAAATTCAAACCAAGAAAACAATTTTACATAAATGAAAACAGTAGGCGTTACCTATAAACTGCGAAAACGTATTCGAATAAATAGATACGTATAGAGGAGGGACGCCCGCCTATAAAATATAGAAGAGAGAGAAAGGTGAAAATTCAAAGGGAAAGAGAGGGAGAGAGAGAGAGAGAGAGAGAGAGAGAGAGTAAAGAAACGGACACTTTTAGTATAGGCCACGGGCGCTTTCATCTCTCATTCAATGCGCTACCGAACGCACTACCATCCCCGTTTTTCTCAATTTTCCTCTGCAGCCACCTCCTTTCTCTCTCCTCTCTGCCCCCTTTCCTCCTCCTCCTCCCCGCAGGTATAAAATTCTCTTAAAATGTTAAGAAATCATAAAGCTCTGAACTTTTTAAAATTCTGGGTTCAATTTTATGTCAAGCTCTGACCCTTTTTAAAATTCTGGGTTTCGGGTGTTGTTTTGTATTAGGTGCAAACGGAAATGGAATGTGTGGAAGCCGCTTTGAAAACCAGTATTAGGAAGGAGATGGATTTGAAATCGATTCCGCAGACACTTTTGGAGGACGTGTGGGCTGTGAATGTCCAAAACGGCGCGCCGTGTGATGACTTTTCTGTGGACGAACTTTTGAACTTCTCTAACGAAGAAGGTTGGGTGGAAGAAGAGGAAGAAGAAGAAGAAGGGGTTAAAATTTGTACTGTCTCTGTTGCTCCTAAACTGGAAGCTTGTAAGGACGACAAGAGCAGCGAACGTTGTACCAGTTTCTCTGCAAAGGACGATTTTGTTTCGGTTCCAGCCGGCGAACTCAGTGTACCGGTACGGCTTCCTTCTTCATTTCTTTCTTCCTTTGTTTTCTTCTTTTTTTTTTTTAAAAAAAAGAAAATTCGGGGGAACCTTTTGGGGGAAATTTGTTTGTCTCTTATGTTAATTGTTGAACAACGGTGCCATTTTTGCAGGCGGATGATTTGGCGAGTCTGGAATGGCTGTCTCATTTTGTGGAGGATTCCAACTCGGAATATTCTGCACCGTTCCCCGCCGGTGTTTTCCCGGAGAAGCCGAAGATGGAGGCGCAGCCGGACCCGGAAAAACCTGTTTCAACAGAACCTTGTTTCAAGACTCCGGTTCCGGCAAAGGCAAGAAGCAAGCGGACGAGAACTGGGGTCAAAGTTTGGACCTTTGGGTCAGAATCGTCCTCCAGTTCCACCACATCTTCGTCGTCGTCTTCGAGCCCTTCGAGCCCTTGGCTTGTCTGCACCAACCCTGGTATGATGACTCCCGAACCGGCCGACCCGGCTTGCGTAGAAACTCCCCCTGCTAAAAAGCAGAAGAAAAAGCCGGCCCTCGAGGCTGGTGGTGCCGGTGGTGGAGGCGGGCCCCAGCAGTCGCGGCGGTGCAGCCATTGCGGGGTTCAAAAGACCCCACAATGGAGAGCCGGTCCGCTGGGCGCGAAGACTCTTTGTAATGCCTGCGGGGTCCGGTTCAAGTCGGGTCGGCTACTTCCCGAATACAGACCGGCCTGCAGCCCCACTTTCTCCAGCGAATTGCATTCTAACCACCACCGTAAAGTGCTGGAGATGCGGAGGAAAAAGGAGATGTTGGGCCAGGCCGAGCCTGGTTTGGCTCCACCGGTCGTATCGAGTTTTTGACAGTGCAGAGAGTAGCAGGGCGCTAGGAAGAAAGAGTATAGGACATTGAACCGGTGAACCCGGTTTATTTAGGTGCGGTTTTCTTAGCGTACATTTTTTAACTTTGCGGTGGGTGAGGTAGGTTTGCTAGGCATGTAACCTAATTAGGGGAGAACTTTAATACTCTGCTATTTTTCTGAATTTATGATTAATTTTCTTTTTCGGTTTTTGGTTTTCATTAATATCTTTGATTTTGTGAGCTTTTTTTTTTTTTTTTTTTTCCTAATTCTGGGATTTTGTAAATGCACATTTGAGTGAGGAAGAGGAATTTTGCTCTTTGTGGTATGCTTTTTGGGTGAGATTGAAACGGCTCAACTTCGCTTTTGGTGGCCGTTGGTTGGAGAGCATGAACACAACAAGGATGAGATGGTTTTTGTACCGTCCAGTGAGCACTGAGCATTGGATATTATGTGCATGTGGCGTTGGGTACAAGAAGCGTTCCGGGAGATGCTCACCCTCGGCAAAGGGAATCCGACGGTGGCAGATGCGTTGACGGGGCAAAACAGTTAGAGGGATTTCTCAGGCTTTGGATGCGTAATTGGTTATCCAGGGTTTCAGACTATATGTGATTTTGATGCTGATATGACCACCCTAAATGACGCTTCTATGCAAATGGGACCTTCGGCCAGTCCATCCATAAAAGCAAGCGAGAAGTCGAGCATTTAACGTTGAAAATAACGATGTCGGGAAAAAATGCTTTTCCTCCGGTCCCCCCTCCTTCGAGTAAACGGATGGCAGCAAGGGAATCGGAGAACGGTAGTGAACGGGTCCTAACCATTTTACCTCATATCAACGGCCGCATGGCTTAAAGAATAGTGACTGTTGGGGCGAGACTAATTTTCATTTTCCCCACTCAATCAGTTAGTACCTTGTACACGACGCATTGACCAAATAAAAGAAAGGTCGGTATGGAATTCATTGAGGCTGCCTAATTAACCCAATTCTCCATCTCATTACAACATAAAAAATTCATTCTAAATTCTCAAAAATATCACCAACAGTGATGTCTGGGTCTTCTGGCGCTGTGCTAATCGGCAGCAAGCGAACCGAACGAGTTTGTTGATTGTGTTGGGACAAGATGGGCATATCTCATCATCGTACATGGTATTCTACGTCCATTGAGTATGCTGCCTCCTGTAGAGACAAAAAAATTGTCAATGGTTATAATCGACTTCGGCGACACAGACTCTGTGCCAGCACTTCTTGTACGGTTCCTTCTTTTGTATGGCACCACTCATTCCTATGTATTGCAATTTAATAGTTGCCGTGCCATATGTCAAAAGCTATGGTGCCTAGACTTCAAGCAGGCCCTCGAGTGCTCGCTGGAAGTTTGAGAAGCCATGACAATTATTATGATAAATTGAATTTAGGGCCATGTTTTATAAAATGTCAGACCTAAATCAACTTATAAAAATAAAATTAAAAAAAAAAATCGGATTTGGATTTTGGTCGTGGGATTGTACTGGGGCGCCGCTGCAACCCACGTGCTTGCCACCGCCACTTGGGCTTAGGTTCTCACTTTCTCGCCCTAATTCCCAAATCAAAACTAATCCAAAGTTTGCTTTTATATCCTTGAACGGGGAATTTCCCAAACAGAGTCACGAGGTTCCAGACTTGCCCCTGAAATTATTGTTGCGTCGCAATGACTCGATGGCTTTACCCCACCGGTTCCAACCACTCGCAAACGTTCGTAATGGGCAATACCATCGTGGAATTACGAGCATGGAAGGGAAAGTTGTGTGGGGTTATCTTATCAAATCCGCAGTTTGAATTCAAGAAGAGGAGTATAACTACAAGGCCACTTTTTTTTTAGAAAAAATAAATAAAATAATAAAATATACGTGATACTCTCTGATTTTGTTAAAAAAAAAAATTGCACACTTATACTATAAAATAAAATTGAGTTATGAACTAAACTCACCGAAAACATAATTTACAATATTTAAAAAAAAAATTAATTATTCATATTTAAGTGTACTTTAGTTCCATCGAACAATAAGGCCACTTTATTTAAGCCCCATACACGTTCTGTTTTCACCAAAACTGGGTTCTTGATTTTTTTTTTTTCCCCCCTAAGTGGATCGAATGGATTAATTTAGAAAAGTAATTTTATTCCCCCCAAAAAAGGAAAAAGGAATAAAAGGGCATCAATTAAGATCCCCACTGGCCCGCCCCGGCTCCATTTTTTGGTGGACTTGTGTTGTGGCGAGTCTCTCGCGCCGCTCCACCGGTAAAATCCAAAGACAAAAAGCTCAAAGCGCCCCCCATTAAAACATTATCTGCTATACATGTGAGTTATGATTGTGCCTACCTCAACCAACCTTTTGGCCTGGATGTTTTATCCTGTGCTACTTCGGCTTCCCGTTCTTTCTCGGCATGACTTATCCATCAGTGTCCTCCATTTTTTGTTGGACCCACTTTCAGTACAATTTTAAATTAGATCAGATAGTTTTGTGGGAGGCCATTGTCTGCTTAATTGGTAGGGCACCAGTTTGAGAACAAAATCACAATACCCGTTCGGTTGGTCTGATGATTTGACATTCCCTTTATTCCACCCTTCGCCTAGGATTGGCAAATTTGCTTAAACTCGGAATAGTACCAGATTGCTTTGGTTTGGGGCAATCCCAGTCATCAAAAACTTTACATTTCCAGGGGATTAGCTAGGGTCTCTGTTAGTATCACTGGGCCTCAAGTCTGAATTTTAAATAATTCTTCCTTTGGGTTCATGGGTCAATAGTCATTTGTTAGTGAGCAAAGCCAGGCCACCTTTGCACTTCCTCTACCACCACCACCACTTCCTCCTCCTCCTCCTCTGCTGCGACCACTGCCACCTCCTGTTCCGCCACCAGTGCTTCCTTTCCCTCGTTTTCTTTTGTGTCCTTTGCCCATTTCTTTACAACTGCCCCTGCCACCGCCTGTGCTGCTTCCACCAATACCGCCACCCTCTCCTCCCCCTCCCCCACCATTGTTCATATCTCTATTGTTAATGTTGGCTGAAACTTCTTCACCACTTGAGTTTGTACTTCTCTCTTGAGTATATGAAGCAACATGATCCCTTCCGTGTGCAAGCACATGGGTTGCAGCAACGTTAAAACGATCAATACCATTTCTGTCCTCCAGGCCATCCAGCCCACCCAAAAATAAGCTAAAGACCTCAGCAAGAAACAGTAGAGCTCCAAATTCTTTTGCTTGCAGCCTCTATTTCTTGTCTTGATATTGAGATTGCAAGGTAGCCTTCTTATACTTCTTTGCCATGAGCTTGCAATAGCCATTGACAGTTGACGGGTAGGCAGTAGAGAAAGTCCCCACAAGAAGAAATTCTAGCCCGACAAATTATGACGCTTCTAATGAGGCAGCAAAAGACAGCCTAAAATTTTCACGAACATGGAACAGCGTTATGCCTCGCAGCGCAATTTATCCCCACAGCCATTTCCAGTGTTACTTAAGCACGCAATAGAAGCTGGCACCACATTCAACGATGATAACAAATTTCTACGTTTGAAATGCTCTCACTAGATTAAGATAGTCCCGGAATGAAGCAAAATGATACGTACTTCACTTGAGTGGTAGGTCCAAAAGTGTCATCGCAGCATGTGTGCCACTAGCTGTTCTATAACACCCAAGTAAAGGTGACATCAAAAATCCCATGTGAAGTGGCTTTTGGAAGGCAAGAGGGATAAAGCCTTTTGCTTGACGAATGAGAGAATTGGGTTGGGATGGGAGCTTGGGCAATTAATTAAGTGCCGGCCATGTGACCGAGGAGATATGATAAGGGTGGAGAAATCTCGGATATGCTGAGATGTTGAATTTCGTGACTTGACTGAGTGCACACCATATAAGGACCAGATCCTAATGACAGTGCGGAAGAGAATTCCGTCACAAAAATACAAAAAAATGGATACAGATGTGAGGAATTATTAATTATTACGTGAAAAAAAAATGTATTAATAATAATTAACAATGATAAATGTATATTTATATTTATATTTGATGTTTTGTATTTTCTTAATATCTTTGTTCGTGGGATATTCATGCATCTCTCCTCAACCATTCCTGATGGAGATGGTTGAGGAGATGGACCATTCTACCGTTAGTGTAAATTCAATTATTTAATTTTCTCCTTGCAAGGTCAATGGTGTCAGCATGCTTCAAACACTGGAATAATTTTCAGTGCCTGCTTCTAAATAAATGGATAAAATAGAAGGACGAATAAGAATTCTTCACAACCGAACAAATTATTACCAAGTCTCGTGACGCCTTTGAAGGGACATCAAGCGTATGAAAAGGGAAAAGAAGAAGAAAATAAAAGGCTCTGAAGTACCAAAACAATAGGCCGAAAAAGGCCGTGTGAAGTGAGATAGCCCAATCTGCAATCGAATTGCAATTGCTTCAAAGGGGGTGTCACGGGAATGAATCAAGATCAGCCCATTGGAAATCACTCCAGACTTTCGCAGACGTTTCGGCACTTGTCAAAAGAGAATAGCCCAATGGTCTTCTCTTTAATTTGTGGACCGATTGGGGCCCATTACACTAACAATATCCCCCTCCCCCGGTGGGCCATAGCGAGAGTTTGGTTGCGGTCTCGCCGGCCTTTCAGCTGGTAATGGCTATGGGTATGGTGGGTGATGCTGAGTTTAGGTAAGCAAAATAAATTGCCCCCTCCCTTAATACTTTTACACTTTTGTTGTTACTTACTCTGGACATTAAAATGTCATTTGGTTCTCTCTGCAGCAAGAGCTATTCTTATTCTGACCTGGTTGGTGATGCATTATTGTAAGTTGTAATGCTTGTTGTCACCTTGTTTAAGTTCAGTAACTTCTCTCGACCAAAACAGTTTCTTGTTAGGCTTTCAGGAATCACATTGTCAGGTTCCTTGTTAGTGAAATCGCAGGGCCAGAAGAATTGGGATAGATTAAAGCCATCTACACTGTGTTCGGAGAAATTGCAACCATGCAATTTTCTGTGCCCCAACTCCCGAGTAGGATAAAATTCTGATTAGGACAGTGAAAAGCATGTTGGTCAGACCACAAAATTCCAAATCCCTATTGTTCGAACATCACCTCTTTAGCCTTCCTGAGGAGTCTATTTGTTAGCGTATGTGCATTGGCATTGGAATCTGGGTTCCATTAGTAATTTTTTTGGATGCAAAATTTGACATTTTGGCAATCATTTTTGTTATTCAGCTAATTTTTTCACTGTTAATTTCCCTTTGCGCCTCACTGGAATGGATGTATCTTCTGAAGAGCACTGCTGGCATTGTACAAACTCATTGTTGGCATCATCCTCTCTTCCCGAGCTGGCCAATCCAGAGCAGATTAGAACTTCTGGTCGGTGGCACCACTGGGCCATTCACTTTGTTGATACCAGTAAAGGGTGTGCTGGTGTTGTATCATATTTTTCATTGACACTCCTATGCCCTTTTTAATGACTCGGATCAAAGTTTCCCCGTAAAATAAAACTTCTCACATTTTTATTTCTTATTGCTTTCTATTGTATGCCTGTATATATGTTAATTTAGGATGATATTATAATGCCTAGTGTACACATTTTATGTTTTTTCTTTCAACAAGTTCGCCTCATTCTCTCTGATCTGATTATTAACAATTTACTGTTGATTATGATGAGTGGCACCCACTTAATAATTTCTATATTCTTTCTGAATATGTTGACGACTTTTTGAAGATTGAAAGTCATAATTGTGCTAATTAATCAAATTTGGAGCAAAGTACAATCTGGAAATGTTCTGAAATCTATGTCATGTTCCATCCATTGGTTGGATCGCGAAGGAGGACTGGCGTTGCTTTTTAATGTCGATTTTGTGGACTATGTCTCAGCTCTTCGGTTCATGGGTGGGAATCCTTTTAATTAAGATTTGGCTGATGTGTTTTGGGATAATGAATAGAATAATGTTGGTGACCATTCAAGGTAAAGCTAGACATGATTTGCAAAGAGATAGGGACGTACTTGGGCCATGTTCATTGAACTTTATAAATCACATCTAATCTCACTTTTAAGTTGAATGATTGAAAATTGCATGTGGATTAGATCTAAGGAGTTTTGTAGTATGGTTATTTCCAAAACACACACACACACACACACAGAGATATATAACAATTCTGACAACATTATTGTCTTTGCAAGTATTCGACTTGATTGGCCGAGGGCTTCCCAACCTCAAGTTGAACATGTCACCAACGGTGGGGACTAGGGAGATTGCAAGGGAGGCCAAGCAATTGGAGGCAAGGCGGACCTACCCTTTTGATAGGGTCTCAGGTTTGGCTTAAATATTTGTAGAAGGATTGGTGAGAACACGAAGGAGGGAGCAAAATGTTAAAAGGCAATCTAACATTCGACCGCGTTCAATCCAACAGAGAAAAATTGCAAAGCGAAGTGAGAAATTATATATTATTCCCCGATTTAAACCCACCACTCACTTTTCCCCGATATATATATATATATAAATGTCATATAAAGGCTAGTCTTATCTCGCACACCTCTTCCATCAAAACAACTCGCGTCCACATAATTGAGCCCAATTTGAATTATCCTGACAACGCTTAACGGTCACTGCGTCAGATTTGTACCATTATATACTACCTACCACTCTTCATGCGATACAATTTTTTATTGCATGGCATCTAGGCTCTTGGTTCTTACTCCTTATTGGGTTCATAAATGTGGAAATAGAGCTTTTAAATACTCCAATGGTTGTCTGTGTGTCGAGGAAATACAGATACAAACCACAATCAAATACAATTCCAAATAAAATAGCTCAAAAGATTGAAATTGAATCGAGATGTTTCCGAGTGTTCTAACCATAATTTCCACTCTTTTTCGCTGCCGTTACCTTCCCATCACTTGATAAATGCCACATCCAGCGGGACCTAAAATTTTGTGTCCCCTGTCTTTACTGCTTCCATAATTGCCCTCGGGAAGGATAAATAAATAAATAAAAGTACTGTGGGCATCCGGCTACCCCACGTGGCGTCGCGAGAGATCTGAATGCCTACTTGAAGCAGAACCCCAACTCGACACTATTTTCTCAAGAAAACGACGTGTCTTTATTAGCTTGGATCTTGCTTGCTCCTAGTGTATCTCGAACTCGGAGCCCACGACACCTCACAACGGCTACAATTTCAGTTCTGTCACGTGACCAAGCCGAGATTCCTCCTGATCTGCAGCAGTACTCTTTGATCCGCAACCTATCTCTCGCTCTCACTGGGCGCGAAATATGGGGCCCGATTGGACCCCACATGTCGCCTTTCCCGGACAGCTCCGGTCGTTGACTATAAACTTCTCAAAAACTCGTGGTCCCAACTTCTCTCCAAGACGGCGTTAAAAGAGATCGAGAAACAGCCCCAAACAAAAAAAGAGTCAAAAAATAAATAATTAAGCCAAGAGGTTCAAACAAAATTCTGCCACTGTTACAAACAATTTCCAATTAAAAAAATAGACGGGAAAATGTTTCGGGCGGGTGGGTATCGGAATCAGTGTTTTTCGGGTTGTTGTGCCGGGGAGGGCTGAGTGGTTGGATCGGCTGAGGACGGAATGTCGGGTCCGACACGGCAACCTTCGAGCATGAAAACAATGTCGGACATGCTGGGTCGATCAAGAGGGTCCGGTGCTGTGCAAAGTAACCCAACTTTCACTCCCAGCAAGAATTCTTCCCATTCTGACGATTCCGGGTCAAGCTCAAGCAAGCCTGGCTCCAGCAATTCAGTTATTTGACCTTTCTGTAGTTGCTTTTTGACCCACTTCACTATGTCTTCGTCTTGCCCGAACATCACTGGCCTCTTTCCTGTTAGTAGCTCAAGCAAGACTATGCCAAAGCTGTACACATCTGATTCTTTTGTGACCTCTCCGGTTAATACTGCTTCTGGTGAGACATAGCCCAATGTGCCTACCGTGGTTGAAGTAGAGGGTTCTGGTGTTGCCACTGTTAGGCGGTCTAGCCCGAAATCCGAGAGATGGGCTTCAAAATCTGCATCAAACAGAACATTTTGTGGCTTGACATCGCCATGAACCATGTTGGATGTATGCAGAAAGGACAGCCCACGGGCAATTCCGAGAGCTATGAGGTGGCGCATCGGCCAATTGAGGACATGACCATCTTGGTGAGATGCTTCCTGGAGGAGAGTAGTAAGATTTCCATTAGGCATGTAGTCATAGGCTAGAAGTCTCATATCTGGTGGCCCTGCGTAGTAGCCGCGAAGGACCGTTAAGTTGCGGTGCTTCACTTTGCTTAGGAACTCGGCTTCTTTCCTGAACATATTTTCATCTAATGATCCATCTGGGAGTCTTCGTATTGAGAGCACCATTCCGTCATTGTAACAGGCCTTGAAAACTAACCCGTACCTGGTTCTGCTTAGCACATTCTCTTCATCGAATTGCCTAGTTGCCTCAATTGTTTCTGCAACTGTGATCTTGTTGTTAAACATAACTAGCTTTGGGCCTCCATTATCTCCACTTCCACGTCCTCCACTTGTGGCTGAGCTAGCCCTTGCTGGGCTTCGTTTCTTCCTGCCCGATGCATGTTGTTTCAGCCTCTTGCACCACCTCAAGAGGCTGAAAATGTAGAAGCAGCAGCATATTGTCAAGAGGCAAGCACCACATGCAGTTACAACAATCCACAGAACCATCCTTTTCCTTCTTCCCCTTCCAGCTACCTCCGCACATTTCCTGTCCAATGGTCTTCCACATAAACCCTTATTGTCTGCAAATGATGATGGATTGTTAAATCTAGATCCCAGAGTCACAGGAATCTCACCTTCAAGATTATTCCTTGACACGTTCAAGTGCACCAAGCCAGCAATGTGTGCAAGACTTGCTGGAATCGTGCCAATCAAGTTATTAGAAGACATGTCCAGATACGTTAGATTGGATAAATTGGACAGTGAGTATGGTATGCTGCCAGTGAGATGGTTAGCATCCAATAGCAATGATGTTAGTGATGAACATTTGGAGATTTCTTCAGGGCTTGCACCTGATAAATTGTTCCTACCCAGATCAAGCACTTTCAAATGTGAAAGGTGGGAGAGGTCAGCAGGGATATGGCCCGTGAAAGAATTTGATCGCAACTCCAGGACTTCAAGAGCAGAACAATTCCCAAGCTCGGGTGGGATGGATCCAGAAATGTAATTGTTGGACAATGAGAGAACGACCAGGGAGCGAAGGAAACCAAAAGTTGACGGAATCTGACCTGAGAAACCATTGGAACTGAGGTTCAGGTAGCGCATACCCACCAAACTACTAAACCCTTCATGAACATTCCCATAAAACATGTTCTCCTGCAAAGCAATGACCTGGAGGTTCGGCAAGCCTAGAAGAGCAGAGGGAAGCTGGCCCGATAGATTCTGTTTACTCAAATCAAGAGTAGTTAGCCTCAACAAATTTCCTAGACTAGCAGGTATGCTTCCCGAAAAGGCATTCTCACCGAGATTCAAGGACACTAACCGACTCAAATTCCCAATGCTGGCAGGAATTTCACCTGAAAAACTGTTTCCGCTAAGGTCCAATGTGGTCAAATTGCTGAATCCCATAAGCTCCTCAGGCAAGCTCCCATTCAAACCATTATCCCTCAAACTCAAGACTTGAAGCCCAGTGAGACTCTGAAGACTGACTGGCAGTGAACCTGAGAACTCATTTGCACCGAGAGACAACACCAGCAAACCTCTTAAATCAGCCAACCACGTAGGAATTTCCCCGCTGAAGCGGTTCCCTTCAAGATCAATAACCCGCAATGAACTGCATTGCTTAGTTTCCAACGGAACGGAGCCGCTGAAAGAATTGTTAGCCAGCTTTAACTCCTCCACCATCTTCATATTCCCAATCTCCGGCGGAATCACCCCGGAAAACAAGTTCCCTGAAACGTCCAGCCTTGTCAACGTAGCTATACGAGTTAACCACACAGGAAACTCGCCTCTTATATGATTATGTTGAACTTCCAAGACCCGCAAGACACTAAAACAAGCCCCAGACTCTGGACCAATAAAATCAGTGAACAAATTGAAACTCAGCTGCACAATCCGCATCGCTGGCGCATTGCAAATAATGGACGACGGAATAGAATTAGAGAGATTGTTCTCTGAAAGAGAAACGACTTGCAGTTTAGGAAGCGCTCCCATTGCCGCCGGTACAACACCGCCAAGAGCGTTGCCGTTAGCGCTTAAATGAACGAGCGAGGAGCAATTAGCCATAGCCGACGGCAAAGTCCCTTCCAGATGATTGTAATCTAGCCAGAGATACTGGAGGTACTGAAGCTGGCCGAAGCTCGCCGGAATCGCGCCGGAGAACTGATTGTACGACAAGTTAATGAGTTGAACCTGAGATAAGTTGGCGATACTCGGTGGAATCGAACCGGAGAGCGTATTTGACGAAATGTCGAGGTACACGAGGTTTGGAGGAAGACCGCCGGGGATTTCGCCGGCTAGAAGGTTCTCCGCCACATTCAGGATTTGCAAACTGTTGAGGTTGACAATCTCCGGGGGAAGGCCGCCGGAGAGTGAGTTGTACTGCAAGAAAACGGCGCGTAGGAGCGTGCATTTTGAGAGAGAGGGAGGGATGGTTCCGTTGAAGGAGTTGGACCGGAGGCTTAACTTGCGCAGCATGCGCAAGTTATCAAGCTGGCTACTGAGCGGGCCGCCGAGTTGGAGACGAGGGAGACGGAGTTCAGTGACCCGGCCGTCGGTGCAGACGACCCCTCGCCAGTCGCATGGAGCCGAGGAGGAGGAAGAATCCCAGCCGTCCAAAGCTCCAAGTGGATCCTGGAGGTTAAGCCTGAAGGACATCAAGGCTTCAATCTCCGCTAGGTTATCGGGGCTGCGCTGGGCGGCGGCGCATGATAAAAACGGTGCGCACGGCAGCAGGAGGAGGAGGAGGCAAGGAAAGAGAAGAGTTGACAACGACTTCATGGCTAAGAATTTTTGAAAATAATAGGAAAAAGGGCCTAACACGGCAGGCAAACAAGAAGAAGCGAAAAATGTGAGAGCGTGGTAATTAGTTAATTTATTTATTTATGGGCTTAGAGAGGATGAGAGAGTGCGCAGGGGGAGCGTACGATAGCAGAGAGAGGATGCAGGGCTTTTGCAGAGGAACAGTACGGGAGAGAAAATGCGCCTGGATGCCTAACGTCGTCGTTTTTTCCGCACACACCCGCACAGAGCGAGACTCGAAAACGGAGTTGAGCTCTCTCCCTCTGTAATCTCTGTGTATCTTTTTGATGCTTTGAAAGCCTGCTGTTTTTTCCTCGAAGCTTTTTGTCTTTGGTTTCCTTTTTGAAGTTCTCTCTCTCTCTCTCTCTCTCTCTCTCTCTTTTTTTTACTTTTTTTTTTTTCTTTTGTCTCTGTCACCCTAAACCCAAAAGCCTTTGAGCGAGCACTTTTAAAAACAAGGAGAGCATGGATGGTGGGGCTGTGCATGCCTTTTTTAGCCTCTTATGATCTGACGTGGTTTGAATCATTGAGCCTTGTGCGTGTGACCTTTTTACCTCGGCGGCCGTTTTTGTCTTGGCACTTTTCCGGTCTCTCTGTTTCTTACGACTTATTCTATCGACTTGATACATATATATATATATAAGTTATTATATTAATAAATTAAGAATTAAGAATTATTTATTAATATTAATATTTAATTTTTTATTAAAAATGTTAATAATTATAGCTAATTTTCAGTTAATATAAAACAAAACAAATTGAGTAATTAATAAGTTTTTACTTGAGATGGGCATGGTACTTTTATTTTTTCCCTTAATTTGAATTAACCTGAATAATGGATAGGGTAGATTGTAAAGGGGATTTGGTGATGCAATCTCATGCTGGAAGTACCTTTCGTGCTTTTAATGTATTTGCTTTCTTCTTCTTACCTTTTTTTTTTTTCTTCTTTCTATGCTTTGACAATTTTCCTCTCTTTCTATATATGATCACCTTTCCCTCTCTATGGTTTTGGTTGATGCAGACCTGTTGCATTAAATGGTCAAAGCAGGACCAGCAAGAGGAAATGCAGACCTATTGACAACGACACTACTAATTAACCATTTGAGTTTAATTAATTTTTGGTCAAGAAGGGAAGTACATGACCCAATATGCCGAAGAGACAAAGGTATGTACCTAGCAATTGTATTGCGTAACCATTGAATCAAATAAGAATATGATTATGTCATTATCATATTGAACATTCATTTCATTTACATTTAAAAAATGTGTTCATTTTTTTTAATCCTTTCAAAATGCATTCTGATGTGCTGTTGTTTCCACTAATTTAAAACCCACCTGCCGACACAAATAGACTGGCAGAACCTGCAAAATTTGCATCCCAGGAAACGCAGGCCCGCTGCTAGACAAAAGGGTCAATTCGATTTCATGTGCCCGACCGGTCACACTTTATAAATTATGCAAAAAAATAAATAAAATAAAAGTCGCCATAAATGTGGGGAATAGGAGGACAATTCTTTAGTGGAAAAGGGAGTAGATTAACAGCAATTTTTAACTGAGAAGCACCCTCAGACACTTGGAGAACTTTAAAAAGGTTATCCATGCGAACCGAAATTATGGAGAGGTAGGTACAGTTGTTATGATTGCTACACGGTCACCCCCAGCACGTCCAGCAAAAAGGGAATCAATCACGTTGCTTGAACGGGGATGTATAATATCCATCGTCGCTGCCAGGAGTAGAAACTCAACAGTGGCCATGGCCTGTAGGGCCATGAAAGTCCAGAATATGCGGGATGCTTGGGCCTACTTCAGTGAAGTGAGAGTGGAATCCATTTAGCGGCAGCTCGCACCATTGTAAGTGGAGCGTTGGGGCATGTAGACCAGGGCCCCAAAGATGCTGTTCGAATCAGCACTGTAATTAAAACTATAACCCACGTCGTTGAACGAGGTTTATTGGGTTAAGCTGCAATGAAAAACTCTTATCACTTTGGGTTAACTGGCCCACCTAGACCCCTTGAGTTGGGCCACTTTCGGACACTATGGGATTAGAAGCCCTCTGAGCTGTGTTTTGGCAATCAAACCGCAGGATTTTAGCTGCTTCCAACCGTAAAAAATTGCCTTAATCTCCGGTAACATGGCAGTCGCAAATGCCCAAGGATGTTCAACTTTTGCGGGAGATGCAAATACCGACATAAAATAATGTGTTTGGTTCTTCGTGAATGCTGGCGCTTTAGTTCGGTATATTTAAGAATTAAGCGTCACATTTAATGAAGTTGTCTTGGGTTTGAAGAACTGAAGAGGCATACAGGCACATGGAGTTAAATGAACGGTGGCTTAACAAACGTCTTGCCATTTGCAACCATATGGCATTTGCCAATGGAACAGGTGGGGTGGCCGGTAGATTCCATTTGAAAACAAGATTAAAAGACACGTTTGGTAGGCAGGGCTGTTTCTCCAGGCAAAAACAAATAAAATGTGATGTACTTTGTAAATTTTTTTTCTAAATTAAAATGATGAAAAAAGAAAAACAAAAATAACAGATTCCCAAATCAATTTCAAATACAGTATTGATTCCTTTAGCAGAAAGCCGCATCATCACTGATACGCTTCCAATTCAACGATGCTATCTGATTCAGATCTCCCAGATCTGGGAACTTTCTTTTTTGTTTTTGGTGTAATTGTCGCTGACCGGGAATTTCGTTTTATCGGTTCCCTCGCCATTTCACTGGCTCGTGGGCAGGCCCAACTTGAAGTGTTTGGGTCGTCGAACATATTGTTTTGGGCTCAAAAACCAGTTTCATGCTACAGTAACCAGCCCAATAAACACTGAAAAATTAGGTGCCGTGGCCTCCATCGGTTAACTATTGAAGAGATTGGGATGTCGGGACCTTGAGTTTGAGGCGCCCCTGCAGTGATCAGCTCGTAACAATTTGTAGTAATCTCTGTTTGGGACTGCCATCCTCGTGACAAATGAGCTCCGCACTCTGGAGTTCCCACCGTACACGCCTGCAGCCCTGGCTTTTAATGAACAAGGATTTTGTTACAAGGCATCCTTGGGCTACGATGGCCATTAATTTACGCATTTGTGATGATATAAACTGAAAGTATACCGTCAAAGCATGCACCAGCGCATCGCATCTGTGTACGAACAATTTTCAAAATGCCCAAGCGCTATATACGGCCGGTTAAAAGGTGACACGTGAGGGATAAACCATAGACCTGGTCACCGCCATGTTCGTCCTCTGCTTGAACTGGCTAGATCGGCCCGAGCGCGAACAATTTAGAATCGCGAACCGTGCGAATGATATGATGCGAACTATCTAGTTAGTTAGTGGATAGTAGAGATCAGTTGAAAAGTAGTCTTCAACATTTTTATTTTTTTTAAATATAATTTAAATTTTTTTAATTTAATTTTAAACTTTATTAATTATTTTTGATATATTCTTATCCAAAATAAAAAAATATATATTGAATATTATATTTAACAATTAATGTAAACAATACATTATTAATAGATCTTTTCATACATATTTTTTTTATATTTATTACTTATTTATGAAGATAAAATAGTTAGAGTATTTAGAGAAGTATTTTAATTATTAATATATATATATATATATATATATATATATATGTTAAGTATGATATATAATGTTTGAATTGTGTGTGTGTGTGTGTTCAATTATACCCAATTAAAAAAACATCTAAAATTAAATTACAAAAATAAAAAATATAATTATATTAAAATAAATTAGAAAAGTTGAAAACTATTTTTAAAAAAAATCGGATGAATACTATTATCACCGCCTTTTGTTTTTTTTTTTTTTTGGCCCCTGTTTTCGATTTTGAGTTTTGATGCCAAAATTGACCAGAATGCAGTGAGAGGAGAGGAAACATCAAAGAAATTTCTGTAATTTTGGATTTTTGTAATTTGATTCACAGCAATCTCCAGGGTTAGAAAGACCCTTAACTTATTTCAGTTTCAAGATTCGGTCGCCCTCAAATCACTTTTGCGGGAAGAAATGTTAGATGATATCACTATTTTTAAGTTCTACTAAAATCAAACCGTTGATTAATGCTTCTTTATGCATTGGAATAAGCTTCCATTAATCTGAAATTGCGAGTGAAATGGGTGTTATATCCACGTTCGAATGGAATTGTGAAAGACTTGTTACTGTGCCTATACTCCGATATTTTAATACAAGTAGTACAGTTACAACATTTTATATGTCACAAATTTGACCTTTTTTTTCTGTAAAAATAAGTGTAAATTTGTATAAATTCGAGTTATACAATGTCAGAAGCTCCGCACTGTAACGCCGTGTCATCTTAAAATGGATGACACTGAGTACAGCAATTACCGCAAGAACTTCTGAACCTTGTCTTTTATGACTGCGTGTTTGATATATTTGAACTTGAATCTGCTAGGAAAGTTCCTCGCCCTAGAGGACAAGAACTTCCCACAACTCTGCTTTTATAAAAGGAGCATTGGCTTGTTACATGGTTCATGCATACGCAAGAAAGAGGCAAAAAATACGGAGCCAATAACCAAAAAGAAAGGAGGGGAAAAATGCTATTGGAAACGGAGATAGAGGAAGTAAGCAGCTGCCAAGCACTGCCACTTCTCTCGTTGAATCATGTGTCTCTGTTGTGCAGATCAGTGTGGGAATCAGTGCGGTTTTATGAGGACGTTTTGGGCTTTGTTCTCATCAAGCGCCCCTCTTCTTTCAAGTTTAACGGAGCTTGGTTAGCTTAATTACTCTTTCTTTACTTGGATCACAAATTTTTGTTTTCATCTTCAGTCTGCGTTTACACATTTTGAAGTCGCCAGTAGTTAACTTCAAAAGAATCCGGTATTAATCTCACAACTCACATGTTAGAACGTAACAAAAAAAAAATATATATATATATATCTTATGACTAACTAGCAGTCTTTAGTCAAAAGTAAAATGCACAAATTAATACATGCTAAGTATAAATTTTCCTAACGGGAATTGATTGAATTGTCTGGTTTTTGATTGGCAGGCTGTACAATTATGGTATTGGCATACATTTGATCGAAAACCCAGCAGTTGATGACTTTGACACCGTCATGGAACCGCGTCCAATTAATCCCAAGGACAATCATATGTCATTCCAAGTAGGATTCATAAATTTAAGACTGCTTAAATGTCTCGACTCCTGAACTTAACTTGCGTAATTTTGTTTCTGTGAAATGTCCAGTGCACCGATGTTGGCCTTGTTAAGAGGAGGCTGGAGGAATTGGGCATGAGGTACGTGACGGCCGTGGTGGAGGAGGATGGGATCATAGTGGATCAGGTGTTCTTTCATGACCCAGATGGGTACATGGTCGAGATCTGTAACTGCGACAACATCCCAATCCTTCCGATCTCTTCCTGCTCATTCAAACCCAGAATGGGAAGTTTCAAGAAAGCAGCCCCGAGTTATTGTGGATTCATGGAGACGGTGATGATGGAGAGCTTGAGCATGGACATCATGAACTTCTCTTTTTGATGATCTGCAAAAAATGATCAGACAGACAACCATACGTTCAACCTGCTTAATTTGTCTGTTAAAAAAAGAAAACCAATTGTCTCGTTGCAAGCAATTTTCTGTTACAGGCCCTATCTAATTATTTACGGTCTAATGTCTTCGTGACGAAGAGTTTGTGTTTGGCACCGCATGTATTGTTGTCTAATAAGAGTGCGAGATCGAACAATTGTTATCCTTCCAGTAAATTAATTAATGTTCAAAGCCCTGATGGGGCTTGTGAATTTCGTGAAAGTGAAGCGTATACTGTTATTGTACAGTTTGTATCATCAACGAGAGATTCTATCTGTTTTCTCTTAGTCTTTTTTATGGCTAGCTCCGACGGGTAGACCGCAAAAATGCTTCCGCCGGAGTGACGGTACACAAGCTTCTCCTCGGCAGATATCGCGAGGTGATAAATGGGGGGCGTCTAGGCCGACTTCGAATTACATCGTTTCCAGTCTCACGGCGCTTTTTGATTTTGAATTCAAAGATTTTTGAATTTATTAAATTTTAAATTTACAAGTTTTTTAATTATTAGTCATTAACTTTTTATTAAAATAAATTAAGTTAAGTTGAATTAAATTTTAGATTATTTAACCGCATAACTCTAATCAAGTCAATTTTTATTATTTTTAAATTTTAACGCAGGGCGTTATCGGTGCCTGAAGTGAACTATTTCGCCATATGACGTCCTCAGCAATAAGCACAAGGAATTTTATATCTGAGCCAAAATACAGAGAATTCCATGAAATTAATAGAATTCTTGTATGAAAAGAAAAATGCATCGAGAAAGCCAAAATGTGTTGTGTATCATTTGTGTTAACCATCTATTATATTTTGATTTAAAAATAAAAATTTAGTATTTATTTAATTTTTTATTAATTTAATTTAATTTTTTTAAAAAAATATTTATTTTCTAATAAATGAGAATTTATATTAATAATATAATATTAAAATTAAGTAAAAATGATTTAATTTAATAATAATAAAATTATAAATTTTTATTAAAAATAAATAAATAAATTTATAAATGACTCATAATTTTAATTTATAATTATGATAATTATTATTTTTTATCATTTAAAAAAACCCACCAAAAAAAAAAAAAACGAAGTAGAACAATTTTTTTGGCCTTTTACGTGGTTTTTTTGTGTGCCCAACGACTCGTAAAATAGCCGCGAAATGACACTTACTGGTTGTCTCATTTAATTAAAACATCGTAAGCAAAAGTTTTTAATAACTTGGGCGGGGTCCCCAAGGCGGATATCAAACTGGTGGGCAAGGATAACTCTAGAGCCACCGTCAGGCCCCACCCACCTTCCGGTGTCATTTGAAGCTTGTGGCCATAAGCGGAGCAGAGACGACTCCATATCCATTTGATTTTACGATGTTTCGCCGAGGTATTTTTTGAAAAAGAAAAAGAAATAAAATAGAAAAAAATTATATATATATATATAAACTGCACGCCAGTTTCTTTGAATTATAATTATATAATTAACAAATATAAAAAATATAATCAATGATTATAATAATATATAATTTTTTGATTAGCTAATGTCCATCCCGATTCCCAAACTGTGTAGCATCTTTCTAAGTGGAAAAAAGTTAGTAATATAAATTTATAAAAAAAAATGTAATTATAATAATTAAAAGGCACATTTTATATTTGTGCAATTAAGTGATTTTTGTTAATTTGCATACTCCTGTAAACAAAATCGGGTCAAACAAGAATTATGAGCTGAATTTGGATATAAATTTATAAATATCTAATTATAATAATTAATAGTTATAATTATATACTCGTGAATTTGAATGTAATTTTGTTTTTAATTGATGTATCTTCGAAATAGAATTCAGTAGTTGGATGCTCTCCTCCCTGCTTTCGGTGCTGTTCATCGTCGCAATCAACAACAGAAGGCAACACGCACGTAACCTCGGCGAGAGCATAACAATCACGCATTCGGCCATTTTACACGTAGATTCCCCGAGTAGTATCTTGTTGGCGCGCGTGAGTTTTGGGGTTTTGTTTTTTTTTTTGGTTGGTTTTATATCCCTTATTTTCAGAAAAGAAAAGTAATAAAATGGGGTTTTTGGTCTGAATTGTGACATGAATGAATCCCTTCTCGTCTGGTGAATGGGGAAATGAGAGTGAGAGAGAATTATGCGAACCCTTTGTGATTCCTGTGAGAGCGCTGCCGCTGTTGTGTTCTGTGCCGCCGATGAGGCCGCCCTTTGCCGTGCCTGCGACGACAAGGCAAGCTCTTTCTTGCTTCTTCTTTGTCTTTTTACAGTTTTATGTTTGCCTTTGTTTTTTTTTTTTTTTTTGGTACTTTTCTCTGGATTAATTTTGAAGATTTGACTTTCTGGGTGTCACTTTTACCGAGATTACTTGAATTCTATTACATGATTTGGAAGAAAGGCAGTGGCTTTTGGTGACTTGCTAGTTAAACATATTGAATCTATGAAATCCAGATATTGGTGTAGTTTCTAAGGTCTCATAGATTTGGATTTATCAATTGGGTAATTTAATTGGTATGGCAGGTCCACATGTGTAATAAGCTTGCTAGCCGGCATGTGCGAGTCGGCCTGGCAAATCCCAGTGATGTTCCTCGCTGTGACATATGTGAAAATGCACCTGGTGTGTGGGTCCTTGCACATAAATTTTCCTTCTTTTTGAGCCAAGATTATCTTCTTCTTTTTTTTTTTTCTGCTACTTTGAGGGATGGTTTTAACTTACCCACTTAGGAACATGCTTCTTGCAGCTTTCTTTTACTGTGAGGTTGATGGAAGCTCCCTTTGTTTGCAATGCGATATGATTGTTCATGTTGGTGGTAAAAGAACACATGGGAGATACTTGTTACTGAGACAGAGAGTGGAGGTTTGTCATGATGTTCTCTGTGAGAATTGCCTCTTACCTTTCTTCCATTTCTAGCAAAATTAGGCCTAAAAGTTTACATTTTTTTTTTCTGTTTCATAGTTTCCAGGGGATAAACCTGGTCAAGCTGGAGACCCTGCTTCACAACCCACGGACCCAGAAGGGAACAGGAAAGGACAAACTGAGCCCCTTAGGCTGACTGCAGGAGAGAATCAACAAAATCATCAAGCATTTCCAGCTCGAATGTTGGATGGTAATTCTGATGGGCATGCCAAGATAGATACCAAGATGATTGATTTGAATATGAAGCCTCATCGAACACATGAACAAGCTCTAAACAATCAGGTTAGTCTGCAGACCTTGATCATACAAGGTACACTCTTGTTTAAAGAAATGGGATGGCTTTTGCCATTGCCCTCTCAAATTGGAGAGAGTCAATATTCTGTTGAAATATTGGAAGAAACCATAATTATTGAAACCTAAACTTTAAAACACCCTAATTGCAATTAGAGGGCTCTAGTGAATGCAATAGGATTCTTATAATGTTCCTATAATATCTGGAAATTCAGATTATAAGATGGCCGTACGAATTGTAACATTGAATGAGTGCACATGGATTTAAAATGACTGCTTTGGTTGTGATAATCTGTAAAATTGAAGGAAACATTCATGCCAGGATTGAAGTTGAAAACCTAATTTCTTGGATGCTATTTGATTGGTGGGAAAACTGGGATTCTTTTGACCAGGATTTAATAAGATTTATATGGGGTTTTTCCTCTTTTTACTTACATACATCAGGTGTAAGAACTACATAATTTTAATTTGCTGTCGATGCTAATGAATGGGCTTAAAGAATAAGCTATGGTGCACAAACTTGGCACTTTGTAAATTTGATGAGGCCCTTATCAGAGATGTACTGCAAGGTAATCAACAGTTATAAACAAGCCATAAGAGCAATTGTGTGAAGATGCATATTTGGTACCATTATCTGGGCTTGTTGAATCTGTGTTTTAGCAAGTTATAAGTATGCTCTTTTCTTGTTTAGGAATCAGACTAATAATTTTCTGGATACAAATGCTAATGCCGAGAACCTGATTGATAATCAAAATTATGCTTCCATTTCTATTTTCTATAATTGCAAATTAACACTTCTTTCTTCTTTGTCTGAAGGGGCCATAATCTTTTAGGTAGGAGCCATAATTGTGATGCTAAAGCATGGTTGGTACGCTAGCCTAAGAGGAGTAGGGCCTTATTTCAGCTTCTCTCGGTTGTTATTCCGGGTCTATGCCTTTTCCCCTTTTCTTTGTACTGAACATAATATGCGAGCTTGGGGGTGGATGTAGCTTAGTCATTTGAATGAGATACCATGTTCTGCATCCCAAAGCAAAAAGGATGCAAGCGATTGCTATGAGTTGCACAGTCTGCATGTGCACCTGGCAAAGTGTTGGATGCTTACAGGAAGGGGCTAAGTGGCCTTGCAAGACTGGGTTGATATTGTACTGTTTAGTGAAGAATTCAATGCTAATGAGTTTTTGAACTATTTTCCTTTGGTACCTCTCTCTTTTTGTTTGGTCTGTAGAGGAGAGGGTTTTTATGCCATCGTTTAGAGCGGGGGGTGGGGTGGGGAGCAGGGGTTCGAACTCTCGTCCGCCACGCCTCTAACCGCTGCGGCCAAGCTGCACTCTCTCTATTTTCCTCTTTGTTTTGCTTCTTCTATAATTCCAAGCCCTACAAACACGTTATCATTTGGGCCACGCTAAGAATCCGTTCCCTGGAGGACGCTTGAGCTGGCGGTCGGCGGCTCGCCCACTTAATTTTGTTGCCCTCCACGCGCGCATCGGGTCCTCCAGGCTCCCGGTTTTATGGGTCGAGACTGGGGTCGTTTCTCGACGCCTGTAGTACTCTTTACCAATGCGATTGTCCCCTTTGAGAACTGGGAATGCCTTTTTCAAACAAAATTCAAGGGGCCCATCTTCCCATCCCATCTTCGTTGTTGGCCGTGTTGCCGGCCACTAGGGACTGAAGTACAGCTGACATCAAGCATATTTCCTAGTTGTTTATCGATTATCTTGCATTTTTCATGTTGATGTCCCACGTCGTAAATTTAAAAAATAAGTATAAAAGAAGTCTAAAAAATTTTAAAATTTTTATAGTTAAGGTTTCAATTTTTTTAAAAAAATTTGTATAATTAAATTTTAAATTTTTATTTTGTATCAATTCTTTTAACAAAAATTATTTAAGTGGTTAGATATATAATTTGATTTTATGAATACTCTCTCTGAATATAATTATATTTTTATTTTACTAAAATTTTTTCTTTTATTTAATATCTAAAAGTCAAAATTTTAAATTTTTTTAAGAATTTGAAAAAAATAAGAAGAATTTAAATTTTTATATGTAAAAAATATGAGAATTTTTAATAAAATATATTCATAAATTTATTTTTAAATATATATTTTAAGAATTTTTTATATAATTTTTGTTAAGTTAAATTATGTATTGAATAGTTTAATTAGTTTATGTTTTAAAAAATTCATATATAATGATAATTAAAGGATAATAATTAATTTAATTTAAAAAACAATTAAAATTTAATTATAAATATGACCAAAAATTTATTACTTCACAAAGACTTACGCGTCTGGTGGAATCAAAGAATAGGACTCGAGCCATTGCCGCTTCTCACCGTCTCCTTTCGTTGTTTTCCTCCCTTTTCTCCCTCTCAAGAATGCAACAAAGCTCGGTAAAGCCGCAACTGTTTCTTTTATTTATATTTAATTTAAAGAAAATAGAAACTATCCTTTTTCCATTTCAAGAAACAAATAGGGAAAGTTATTTTTATTTTATTTTTACTTTTTACAATTTATTTTCCACCTAGATAAGTCAAATTTATATTGCCCCTTCCAATAATTAAAAAAAAAGGACTGAAAAAAAAAAGAAAAAGAAAAGAAAAGAAAGGGGAGACTCTTAAACGAATCATTTTTTTCAATCCACCCGTGCGACGCAACAAAATAAACGACAACCTTAAAAGGGCGAACCTTAAACACGCGCGCTGTCAGTGCTCTTATGTCTGATCTGGAAGTTTAATAAAAAATTATATATATATATATAATTGTTTATTTTTTATTTTATTTTAAGCGCGAGAGAGAGAGAGAGAGAGAGAGAGGGGGGGTAAGAGAGCAGCAAGATGGCAACTACGAGGATGGAAGCGTTGAAGACGACCTTGTTCTTGTCGATTTTGATGCTCTTGACCGTGTCCTATGGCTTCCTGACACCTCGCACGAAGCTTGACCGCCTTTCGGGAAGCAACAATTTCTTGACCACCGGCGAGCTCTGGTTTAATCAGACCCTCGATCACTATTCTCCATATGTAAGCCTCCTTCTCTCTCTCTCTCTCCCTCTCTCTTCCTCTCACTTTGTTGATCCTCTAATTGAAATTTGATAACTTGCAGGATCACCGTCGGTTTCAACAGCGTTACTATGAGTTTCTTGACCACTTTAGGACTCCAGATGGACCCATCTTTTTGAAAATTTGTGGTGAATCTTCATGCAATGGGATAGTCAACGACTATATCAATGTAATTTTCTTTTTCCCTTTTTAAGTTCTTTTGTGCGTGGAATTGAAGCCTTGACGACATTCTCTGAGTATCAATTTATAGTCAAGATTTTTGAAAAATTGCTCATTCAGATCGAATTTAAACAAACCCATGTTACCTATTTATCGGTTACTTGGGTTTTATGGGCTCGTTGTGAATTTTTGTCTTTTTGGTTTGGTTTGGGTTCTTTGAGGGACACACATGCTGATTGGGCTATCCTTCTGGTTAAATTTTGGTTGGTTATACAACAGATTCTGGCAAAGAAGTTTAGTGCAGCTGTGGTATCTCTGGAGCATCGTTACTATGGAAAAAGTTCTCCTTTTGAATCTCTTGAAACAAAGAATTTGAGATATCTTTCGTCCAAGCAGGCTCTTTTCGACTTGGCTGTTTTCCGTCAGCATTATCAGGTAAGCTCCGTCGTGATTTGGTTTCTTGAATACTCTGTGACCCATATTTAGAAGGGTGATTCTTGGTACAAGGACTACTGCATTGTGATCTGAAAAACCCTCTCTTAGAAATTGGGGCAAGACCATGCAAACTCTATGGAGGGTTTTGTGCCGTGGGATGCCTCGTTTTTCCTTCTCTGTCCCATATTTTACAGACACGTTTTTGTTTCTTTTCATTTTGATAACATGTATTGTTTAACCCCAATAGGAAGCTTTGAACCAGAAACTTAACCGGACCAATGCTGAGAATCCATGGTTCTTTTTTGGTATTTCATACGCTGGAGCTCTCAGTGCATGGTTTCGAGTCAAGTTTCCACATTTAACCTGTGGAAGTCTTGCAAGTTCTGCTGTTATTCTTGCTGTTTACAATTACACAGAATTTGATCAGCAGGTATGCTATGTCCTTCTGCTTGCTTACTTCTTCAGTCTGATAATATTTTTTATGTTCATACTTCTGTGTCTCGCAAAATTTGCAGTTATGTTCTGTTGTGTAATATCTTTATATCTGATTCCAATTTTATGCAGATTGGTGAGTCAGCTGGTCCTGAATGTAAAGCTGCATTGCAAGAAACTACTCGACTTGTTGAAGAAAGGCTTGCATCAAATAAAACAGGAGTAAAAAAACTATTTGACGCAGAGGAGGTTTGTTTTGCTGTCCTTTGGGTATTCATTGTGTCAAACACCAAGAAATGATATCTAACCATACCCCAGACATCACTTTACACTCAATCTTGCTCTGACTTTTTGTGTGTCTGCAGCTTGAGATTGATGGTGATTTTCTATATTTTCTGGCTGATGCGGCAGTTATAGCGGTAGGGGTGTTTTTCCTCTTTGACACTCTGACTTATTATTAATAGGTTTGATGTTGTTGTCTTTTTATCCCTGTTTTGCAGTTTCAATATGGAAATCCAGATAAAGTATGCACCCCTCTTGTTCAAGCAAAGAAGGATGGAAAGGATTTGGTGGTAAGCTCCACTTTCTTTGTTTTCCCTTCCTCTTTCTGCGGGCAAGTGATCATTCTTCAAAGTTGCTGAAGAGTATACCTGTTTTGGGATAAGTTTAGAGCAACCTTTCTTGCTGTAACGTGTTATTTGTTGCTCATTTGTGAATGATCTATTCATCTCTTAGTCTCTTGTTTACTTGACTTCATGGTGGAGATCTGGGTAACTGAAACTGCAAATTAAACTTTTGGGATTGCAGCAGCTGTGTTACATTGTGCTGAAGTTCTCTTAATACAGCATGATGCGTGCTACATGCCCTGTTCTCCTCACAAGGATGGTTAAACCGTCCAATTTCAAAATTAGTTGGTAGGTGTAGCTGATTCTGGAATATGATAAGGCTAATTTCTGTCACTAGAATTGTTTTCAGGGCTAAAGCCTGAGTTCCTGTGCTGTTCCGATCGGGATTGAGCGAGATTTCTGTTTCCTAGTTAATATTGGTTTCTTGTATTATGGTGCTTGTAACTTTTATTGTAGTGGTGACTACAATTTTTATTTTTGCTGTTTAATTCGAGTAGAATGTAAATTGTTTTCAATGTTTTGTCTTTCTAGTTCTCTAATAATTTTAAATGTGTGTTTGATGTAGGATGCATACGCCAAATATGTTAAGGATTACTTTGTAGGAAGTTTTGGTTACAGTATTCGAACATATAACCAGAAACGTTTGAAGGACACTGCTCTTACTGAAAATTCTGGTGATCGGCTGTGGTGGTTCCAAGTTTGTACGGAAGTGGCATATTTCCAAGTGGCACCTTTGAATGATAGTGTTCGCTCTTCAAAAGTTGATACAAGGCAAGCTCACAATTTTGTTAGAGTATCGTATTTCTTTTTCAATATGATATGAAGAATTTCAAAGATTGTTGTGATTGGATAATTATGCTCTATTGCTCTGCTCACCCTACCAAATTTGCTACTCATATATTTCAGGTACCATTTAGACCTTTGTAAGAACATTTTTGGAGAGGGTATCTATCCTGAGGTTGATGCAACAAATATATACTATGGGGGCACAAAAATTGCAGGTCCAGACATTAGCTCATCTTTTAGTTTTTCTGGATAACTCTTTCTCTCTCATTTGTAATCGCATGCCTAAACTGGCCTTGCCACTCTTTGATCAGTTTTGATCCCACGGACACAGTTTGCTTGTTTTCTGAAGAATGTGAATCAATTCACTTCTTTCTGGAAAAGTTATCCATCCATGCAGAATAATGGACTTAATAATAGCATCAGAAAGAAAAGATTTCTACAGGAAACATATGCATATTACTTAGGCACTGGCTTCGATTATCCAAAAAAATATGCTGGAGCATTTTCTTATGAAATCACTAGTTGCAAATATATGTTTACAGCATTTGCATCTTGCAGGTTCAAAAATTGTATTTACAAATGGCTCTCAAGATCCCTGGCGCCATGCATCAAAACAGATTTCTACCCCAGACAGTAAGTTCTTCTCTTAATTTTATTGTCTTGTTGTGTTGACAATATCCATGAGGTGACTTCTATAGCTTAACTGAGAACTGTCTTCTTAACTCTCCAGTGCCTTCCTACCTAATCTCTTGTCATAATTGCGGCCATGGAACTGATATGCGAGGATGTCCCCAAGCTCCTTTAAGCCCTGAAGGTATACATGTTATATTCTCTCAAGTAAGCAACCTGTGAATAGAGGTTTCACACACTAGGATTGGTTTCTATCACTGCCCTCAAACTCTGAATACTGAACTCTAGTAGCTGCTTGCTTAGAAGCCATTCATCTTCAAATGGCATACCTATCATTAATTAGTTTTATTCAGTTGATTTCTATATCTATTGATAATTTCTCGCCATTACGTCTTCTCAAATTGCCAGTTCTGGTTCCAGGTAATGCCCAGAACTGCAGTTCCCCCGATGCAGTTCACAAGGTAAGGCAGCAGATCATAGAACACATAGACTTGTGGCTGTCCCAATGCCGGGAAAGGGGTTGGCGCTCTATATGATTCTGTTTATCTTACAGTTTTCACAGATGGCTAATTTTCACCTGCAATTTTCCACTCCGTGTATCCTTAGCAACTGCATTTTCTTACGTGCTAGTTTTGTATCGGTGCTACGCGCCAGTCTTTGTAACCTGCAAGATTGTGTATTTTGAGTGTAACATGTTCACAAATTTTTCACTAGATTATTGGAATGATTCAGTAATGGTAGATATTCCTATCTTTCCACGCAATCAACGAATTTGTGGTGCATGGCAACTTTGTAAAACTTGTGCTAAAGAAAATTGCAAGGAGAGATAGAACATTATCGCCAATTGATTGTTTGTTCAGAATTTCATATGGCGATACATATTGTATGGTGTACAAGCCCCGCAATTAGCAACTCGTCGTCTGCAAATGAGTGAATAGAAGTGTGGAATGCACAAGTCTTTTAAAGTGTGCACTATCTTTTATAGGGTGCAAAAAAAAAAAAAAAAGAAGAAGAAAGAAAATCTGGAATACACAAGTCAATATGTATTGTTTTCTCTTTTTGGGAACAAAATATAGAGTGATCGGTTAGGTAAAAACGAAACAGGAACCACTACTCGACTCAAAATCACTGCCAATTCATTCCAATAATATATTGAAGCAGTTTCTGACTCAAAATTTTCACTTTTAATTGATGTCGACGGGGTCATTGCTTCAATTTGGATTCACAGCAGTTTCTGACAACAAATCATGTTGTGTCCCGTTAGTGTCGTGTCCAGTCAGGTCAAATTGGATATTAAATAGGATGGAAAATGCTGGGAAAAAGGTTGAGATTCCTGCAACCGTGGCTTGCATTTCCCCCGAAGGTGCTGGCGCAGACAAGACCATAATCGCGTAGGCTAACACAGCAAACAAAATGGGGCAGAAATGACTACCACCGGATACCTATGGGCCCCGCAACATTCGCTGTCCGTCCTCCGTACTTCGTTGCAAATCTTGAATGGAGCGAGTGAGTTGCACCGTTTTCTGCTAGACAGCCCCCTTTTTTTTATTTTTTTTTTATTTTTGGGTTTACTTGCTGCCTTCAATACCTTTCTTATTAAAGCCAGAACAGTTTTCATGGAACTTTTCCTTTCTCCGAGTGTACTCACTCGCTCATCTCCATCTAAACGAAGTTGCCAGACTATAATTCTGGCAGGGAACACAAATGTTATCACCAAGCTCCCGCCACAACTCTCTTGGATTAATCGATTAACGATGAAACACTATCTAGAAAGAACAAAAAAGGAACAGATAACCTGTAGACCAGGCAGAAATAAACTTCTTGTGTGGGAGAGACAGAGTGCATAGCATAGCAGTTACTTTTATGAACAATGGAAAACACATATCAACGAGTACATTAACAGTACGAATGAACTTCACAAATCAATACAGCCATGTACAATGTCATCATTGCTTCTTGGTGATAAGAGAAAAGCAGTATCTGCCACCTTCAGTTTAATTAACTATACAACATCCAACTGCTCCAAGTGAAGAGGCAGCAACCATGCTGAGGTAAACAAAAAGAAAAAGAAAAGATTTCAGGCGCAGTGCACCAATTTGAATGGCAACAGGCACCAGCCTTAGCAATTGCTCAAATTACACCGAGCAATTGAGGATGCAAGTAAGACTTTGCCACAGGTGAGGGTGTGTCACAACATGGTTCTAAGGTTACCCATGAGACAAATACCACATAACGAAAATCCAAGACAAAGCAAGCAAAGCATTCATAAAGAAAGAATCAACAGGTAAAATGCGGTGGGTATCTTTTCCCAACAAATGTACCTTCATGACTGGAATAGAGTTACAGTTGCAATATACCCATTCTTCATCACCTGTTCAGCCCAAAAAGCATATGTGTCAGCAAGATCAGCAGAAAACAAAATTGCATCAGACGACAGCAGGCATATAGAGTAATTTCTGCTGAGCACACATAATAAGGATAAGCCTGTCAGTAGCTCACCTCAAAGGCAATATTCTGGTAACCATATACAAAAGTGGACCCAAAAGGATTGCTTGTAGATCCCTGTGTTTGGATAGCTGCTCGGCCAGAATCCCCAAGGATCTCCTGCAATAAAGAATTAATCTTTAGCTACAACCATGCTTCACTGGTAAAAATAGCTTACCCTAGGAGGATGGGTGGGGAGAGATGTTATTTAGGAATAAGATAATATTACTTCGGACACTTAAATTCCTAACTAAAATAGGAAACTGAAAAGAATTTGCTCAGCATTATGACCAGACAACATTATGAGTGATGTTGCAAAGTTATACCTTAACCTGGTCCCATTTTGTGCTTGGCGTAATGCTCTGTTTCAAGTTATTTACTTTGGCAAGCAACAAAGAAACATGTGTATCAGTCAGGCACAAACAACATAAACCAAACCATCTGAAGAAAAGAGGGTAGAGTTGGAACCTTGGATAACAAAATTGCACTTTATGTATGAATTAAAATCTGCATGACCAGGATAGTTTGTGTGCAAAACAAACTTCTTGATTTTATGAGTCTGTAAAACCCAAATGGTTATTTGCATATTTCCGAGCACAAGGATTATGACACAGACTATGATCTCACTTGAACTCCATACAGGGAGGACAGAAGCAACACACACACACTCTCACATGCCCCCAGAGAGAGAGAGAGAGAGAGAGAGAGAGACCTGTCCATCAAACAATATATCTAGACCGCGAGTAAAATAATTGTAAAAGTAATCTCCACAAAGTGTTGTCCGTGGACGAGGGTCAGAGGCAGAATGAATGACCATTTGGTCCACCTGTAACAAATTCAATATGCACAAACTAAGTACTTCTAGTATTAAACATGCATGTAGGTAAAACATTAAAGGGTTCTGAAGTACATTGGTCAAAGGCATTAAGAGGTCTTGAAGTATCATTCAATTGAGGGGTCTAAAGTCTCCAGAAGAATAACACAATATGATGTAGGGCAGGACAGAGAAATAGAGGAAATTAGGGTGAGAAGGAAAAAAACAGGAGAAAACAAGAAGAAATATATATATTCTGAGAGAGAGATGAGGCGAGCCACAGCTCGTAAGTCTCAAAAGGCCAAGTGTCAATTCAATTCATCAACTGGCCTCATTAGTTAATAGCTAATAGTCCTATTTATAAGTACTAATAACCTATACTAAGGGAAACTAAGGTGGAAAGGAATAGAACCATGGAGCTAATTAAATAAGACATCGAACCTAAAAGAAAATATTTCTTCTTCTTAATTCTGCATCGCAATAATGAATAGCCATTTTTTATAAGATGGAGAAGGGATGAAAGTGACAAAATTTTGTTCTTGTTTCAAGAATTATAGGTAACAAGATGTCTATGTGTAGTTTCCTGATTCAGATGAGATTACAAGAAGTTAGACCTAGGCCAAAATCCAATTGGTTTACAACTCAAGCTATGTAACCCCTAATTTCTCCATCAATATGAATAAGATAGAACTGGGTTAACAATGCATTTGTAAGGAAAGGCAATATTTGGCCACCTGCTTTTGATGGATTCCACAAGGACGACCTAGCTCAGTCCATACATCCTGCAACTTAGAGAAAACTATGAGAACATAGGCAGGATAAGTGACATATGGCATTCACAAGACAATGCAAACTTCATAAGATAACTCAGTGAACCTTCCTCGACAACAACAATAAAGTCTTAATCCCAAATTTAATTGGGCTCGACTGCTTGAATCTTTTTACAGTGAACCTTCCTAATTTCTTCACCAATAATGATTCAAAAATTCAACTAGTTCCTTCTCTCCCCTTTGGAAATGTGTCTAATGTAATCACAGATGGTTTGGGAAATCTAAGTACCACTTGTCCTGGCATCAAAATCCACTACCTCTTCCATCCAGCAAGTTGATTCTTATTTTGTCAGACATGAAACTAAAATCAGACTGCTTCTTATTTCCCAATAAACTTTTCCACACACTTACTTTCCCCTATCAAAGCAACTATCTCAAAATTGCAGGTTTTCTCTCCAAAAGTGAAAAGCCTTAATTGCTAAAGATTCTTTGTTCTCGTTAGGTTTCTCCATGCAAAAAAAAAAAAGTTCACAATAATGCCGAAGCTCGGCCACATTTACCTGTGGTGATGCACCAAAAGGCATATGCTGGCCCCCGGTGGAAAAATATAATTCTTCTCCAAGCTGCTATGAAAGGTGTCAATTATAATAGAACCAACAGAAAATGAGTAAGCAAAACTTAACCTCTTGCAACCAAAATTCATAATTCCAGATCACTTATGATATGATCCAGAGTCCATGGTCTTGATAAAATAACTAAGCAAGCATCCATTTACTATCAATAACCGATCAACTGACTATTAAACTCCTAAAAAGTAATGCTGGAGCTAAGAGAGAAAGACTTTCAACCTTAACATGCACCTCCTCCATGTACAGGCTGCCAGTCAGTAATGGTGGGGCAGAAGCCTTATCCATTAAGGATCCAACACCAACTTTCTTGTCTGTTGAACCGTCATAAATAGACACACGACATGTAACAGGTGTAGTGCCATCTGGAAACTCCAGTGGTAATTCCGCTACAAAAAATAAAGGAACAAAAATAAACTAATTAGAATGGGAGAAACAAAAAATACATTAGAATATAACAATGTTTTGCCAAGTGAATGCCAAATAAAACAAAGTACCTTCT
>JAFFZT010000102.1:0-42797 GCA_019804595.1 Bruguiera parviflora | reverse complement strand
GTAGCAGTTTTTACTCTGGAACCCAAAAAAATAAATAAATAAATAAAAAGAAAAAAAGATTTAGTTAAAAAAAAAGAGAGAGAGAGAGAGAGAGAAAAAAGAAAAAGAAGTTAAGACTTTAAATATTTCTTTCTTTCTTACCGTCAATCATATTTACTCAAGACTCCTTTCTACTTAAAAATCGCCCACATCACACATATAAGTAAGCTCGATGACAGCACCACCATTGCATTGCAAGATAATAGTCATTCTATTGTACTTGCCTTGATGATCCTCGTAACCTTCATTTTTTTAGGAAAGGGAAAACAAGTAAACAATCGAGGGACGGCAGAGTCGTCCCCACAAAAGAAGCAAAAGAAATGCCAACAATGTATGGTGGTGTCACTCTGAACGTGATTCCTTTAGTAGTACTAATAATGCATCACATGATAATTGACGAGATAATTCCACCTCCAGTGCATACCACTTGTAGTCTTATACATCATACTAATTGATAATTTGTTATTGACTATAATACTGCTAAAAATTAATTAGTGTTGGTGCTATCATACCGAACTAGTCATACTAGTGAGTTGTCTGTCGTGGGAGGGACCATACCCACTCCACTTTGGTTAGAAATGTCTCCTTAGTTTTTGGTACGTAGCTAAGGAAATCGATCGTAGATTGCCATAAAACTAATGTGAAATTGTTGGTCTGCTTTTCTGGGATAAGCTGGCATGCTTCTGTTGGTTTGGAAGAATGTCTTCTAAAGCGTTGCTTTGTTGCAAGCACCCGTGTTGTATAGTTGTGTTGTGTTTATTCTCCGAAGCTAAAAGAAAAATGAGAGCAAAATCATAGGCGCTGGATGGATGAGTGGTAAATGGGGATTTTGGAGAGTTGAGAGGATGCTGAGCTGTTCCAAGGGCAGCTACTTGGCCGAAAGAGTGGAGGGATCGATGCGGTGTGGGGGACAGAATTATCCATTACCTTCCAATGCACTACATTGTCTTCTTTTATTTTTCTCCTTTTTACTTTTCCATAAAACAGTGAATCATGTGAAGAATATACATACAGTGCTCCTCTGGGGACCAAAAATTCCAAAACTGAGGTGTCTCTTTGTCTTTCTCTGTCTCGATTATTGATTGAAAATTCACATCAGATTGAGAAACCCATTTCGCACACACACACACACACACACACACACACCCACACAATCTCCATTCCAATTCTTGGCTAGTTCCATCAAACACCCATGACTTCCGAGAATATACCCTTGTCTGAGAACGTCTTATTCAAGTAACTTAGCATCCTTCCTTATTTGTGGCTCCTTGCAATCCTGTCGCATTGCATACATTATTGCTCGTATTCTTCTTCTCAATCAGTCAACAATTTTGTTATCATTTTTGACATTCGCATACATAGTTGTCAAAGTAACGCGTACTGCAATTTTGTAGTTTCGTCAATCCCATTAACGATGGTTCCCTTTCCAGTGGTTCTATGCGATATGGCAAACCCAAAAAATTCTCTTTTTAAGGCATCTTCTGCGATGATTATTCCATTTGCAAAGAGTTCAACATTGATCCTACCTTCTATGGTGCAATTAAAGAATCCCAGCACTCCCTGCCATAATTTTCTGAAACATACAATAGGTATTTCTTGGACTGAGAGCAGATGTTGTACTAGAAGACATGTCAAGAAGAGTAAGATGGGGTGGGGTGGGTTAATTTTAGCTATCCTTCGGAGTACGTGCTTTCATAATCTTGATCTAGAAAAGCATGGTGAAACTATTAAGACTTTCTATTCTTTTCCAGGTCGATTAGTGCTTTGCACCATTATACAGTAAGCCAGGAATAGAATTTCATCCATATGGAATAAACTGGAAAGTTATCATAGTTTTGGACAAAAGTATAAGAATCTAAAACTTGCGTCTCTATTAGACAAAAAAAAAAAGAGAGAGAGAGAGAGAGAGAGAGAGACTCTTCCTTATCAAGCCTCGAATCAAGACAGGTTTTTTCTTCTCCCTCGTTGTTTTATTTTTTCATCTCCTTCTTGTTGTTGTTTATTGAGATACCGAGACATGGAATTCCACGTAGGACTGCGGAAATGCTTGATAAAGACGGAGAACTAACTAATTTTGGTTAGAAAATTGAGGATGATATGATTTGTTTATTGACCCATTAACTTTTGGTGAGCCAACCCAGACCCCACTTCCCTTCCTTTCCAAAAGGCTGACGTTCGGCTCGAATTCGATCGTCAAACATCCACATTGCTGGAAAGGATTAATGCTACACTGCTTGCGAGTTTGTGTTAAGTAAAGTAACAGGGTTCAAATTCTATCTCTTCCGTCTTCTTCTTCGCTATATATATAATAAAAGAAAGGATTAATGGGCATTTATTTGGTTTAATTTCATCAAACCGCCACTTGTGTATACAAATAAAATAAAATAAAATCAACAACCCTCCCCGGTCCCCACTGTCAGTGATGCTTTTCATTCGTTTGTCTATTTGGTATTGGTCAAAGCCCACAAAGACCTCCCGTTCCCACACCCACAAACCTGCTGAGACCTCTGAAACCCCTAAACCCGGATTGACCGTTCATCCATATCTTTGTTTTCCTATTCGTCTTGCCAAAATGTTGTTTATTGGAATGGGAACCATCTCCGATCTTCGGCTAACGAAGCTGTATCTTTGTCTTGCATATGTGTGTGTGTGTGTGTTGTGTACAACTTTTTAAAAAGAAAGCTTTAATTGTGACGCTCATCATGGTGGTCCGGTCGGCGTATTACAGTTCTAAAGCAAAGTAAACCGTAAAGAGAACACAATAAGACAGTCGCTTTCTTTAATTTCAGTTAGAGACAGATCGGAGAACGGAGAAATGAAAACACGGTACCCCGTGTTTCTTTCTTTTTTCATTATGAGATGCCTCTGTGGTACGATCAAAAGTGAATAGATTCTGCCATTTTGAGAAATGTTCAAAGTGGAAGTGGAAATGGAAGGCCGAGGGAGCATTCTTTCTTCCGCCACTGCCTTGGGGGGGGGGGCTCCTCGCGTATTGTGTTAGTTTTGTCATGTCTCTATTGTTCCCTCTTGGTAAAAAGAATATTCCGAATTTGCTTTGTTATTTAATTACTTACTGAGCCGTTCGTTAGCATCCATCGGGAACAAAGACGAAGAAGGAAGGAAGATATCCAAACATATACATGGGAAGTAGGAACCCTCTTCCATCCAATTTCATTGACACTTGTTAGGCTTCCGCGCTGTGCGCATAGGCTCATGTTTATTACTTTGCTCCTTTCGATGATGCCCCTTCTGACTTCCGCGGCCAAATCAACTCTGCCTTCCTTATCCTTTGCCATCGTCGTATTGAATTGTTCTTTTGGATCCTTGTAACCTACGACGACTACCTCCTGCTATTGCCGAATGATTTGTTAGTGCACTTTACCGTGGCTTTTGCTTTCGAGCCGTTTTATTCCGGTATCACTGTAACATAAATGTCGGCCCGTCGGCACTTTGGGGAATTACTCAGCGTTTGGAGCCGGACAGACTGAAACTGGTAGAAATGGGTCCTGTTGGGCTTCAGCGTCTGAATCCCTCAGGCCTAGTCATGTAGCTAACACGCGCAGTCTTCGAGAGGAGGCGCCCTCCGTTGATGAACTGGAACTACTAATTTATAAATTTTGTAATAAGAAAAGAGATAATGGTGTTTGAATTTTTCTTTTTCCGTTCTCTACTTTATATATATATATATATATATACACATAGGCCTTCATTCGGACTTGAAAAAACCGTAAAAGGAATGGCTACTCGAATCCTTGGTTCGGTGGTTGTCATCTTGGCCTCCTGTATTCGCACCCGCGTGGCCGGAGATCGGATTCAAAAAGAACAGCTCATCCGATTTCCTTTTTTTCTTTTTTTTTAAAATAATTTTTTGCTCTAAAAAAAATTAGTGTTTACTAATAGAGGGTTTTGAACTAGTAGAAAGAAATTGGAGTCTTTGATTATCATTTCTGTTACAGACACCTGTTGTCAAAAACGAATTACAACGATCAAGACTTCTGCTTGTTGATTATCATTTCCAATCTGAAAAGACTGCTGCATTGGCTCACAGATGAAATAACAAAAATCCAGCAAGGAAAAGAAATCAAGAACCAAACTTCCAACTGGACAATGAAATAAATCATAAAAATGCTGCAGCTGGATGCAATAAAAACCTCTGCAAACGATCTAGCGTTAACTAGAGAAAATACAGTGAAGTGATTGAGTTCTTGCCTATTGCCTAGTTGGGACGAGAATTCTCTTGCATAATACAGAAAATCGGCCCTTAAAAGGAAGTTCCTCGAGGGATTCTGTTTGCTTTATATTGGATGCCTTTTTTGGGACACCACCAGCAAAGTCGAGCGCTACAACAATTGTCCAAAATGTTCAGAATTTGTGTATTGAGACGACAACGAAAAGAGATGCCAATTGCTAATGATGGGATGAGAATGCGAGATTACCCTACGTGTTGTTTCATGCAGACATGCTATATAGTGAAACATGGACCAGAATTCACAAATAGATTCAAGGTAGGGTTGCCTAAGTTGGATAAAAAAAAGCTATTTGTAAGAGGTCTAAGAAAGATGCTCATTATCCACAATGCAAAAAGACTATCAAAGAAAACCCGGAAACACCATACCTTTGTCCCAGCAATGATGGTGCCATTTATGGGATGCGCAGCACAAGCAGTAACTCCTTCAGACAATGGAACAAACCTATTTTGCATGCTTTTGCTGTTTGTCACAGAATGCATCTCCGCATCCTCCCTAGATCAAGATAAACAGAGGGATGAATGAATTCCAGTGAACCAGAGGGATTCTTCTTTTTTTTCTAATAGAAAAAATAACCAGAGGGATTCTTTGCCTAAGCACTTATAGAGAGACAACAAAAACACAATTTGCCAACATCCTCACATTCTTAGTTATACAGGAAGATGCCTAGAAATATTCTCACATCTGAGGACAGGAAAGATCAAAACCTTAACATCATTCTCTGAAGAACTTGATGGCAGTCATTTACCTGTAATCTACATGGCAGGGAGAGCTAGGGTCAGGATAGAAATCTAAAAGATGAATGCCAGTGTCCGAAGATGATCCAATCACATAGGTCTGCATAAAAGGATATTCCACTTAAGTGTTACAAAACAGAAACCAAAAGAGTCAAGCTGATGACCTAAATAGCTTGGAATCAGGTTTGGGAGGTTGAATAAATCAAGATTGAAAAAGATGAGGTAAACAAAATGCAATCATGCTAAGCTTGTCCCTCCATAGAAGTTGGCAAAAACTAAAAAGCCATTGAGACAAAAGATTGAATAGCACATTGATTAATCTCAATTAGCATTGCAAAAACCTCCAATTGGGCAAATAAATGATCCAAAATGCAAAAGCAGGATATTTTGCCTAGTCACAATAAAGTTCCTTCATTTGTTCATAATTTGCAACTGCCACCACGTATCTGCACTCATCTCAGCCATCTTGTAAAGTTGTATGGTGCATTCAATAGGATATAGCACTATAACAGAATGTTAGATTTCGATGCAGTGAACCCAAATGTAACAAGGTAATTTAGGCATCTTACTGAACATGCTGGTAGCCATGATGGTTTTCTCAAGGACAGCAGATTGGCAGAAATGTTGGAACCATCCCTAATCACCCAAACCAACAAGCATAAACAAAATTAGAATGTTTGTCAGTGCTACCTTTTAATAGATAGTGCAATTTCAGTCATATCAGATTTACTTACAGCCAGGCGGGGGGAGGGCAATGAACATGCGTAACTTCAAAATTATAAATATCAAAAACGCCAGACCTGAAATAAATGACGAGGAAAAAAGACTATTAGTTAGAAAAATGCTGTGATCTTAACCGTGACGCAACCAATAATGAAAGCAAATGGCACATGGCAGTCATCAGTGATCTGGAGAGAAAAAATGCCCTCAGAGAAACGGAAGGGAGCTTCACTCATCTTTTGCTTTATAAACAATCAAGCAAAGAGTTGAAAACCCCCTAAAGTGTAGGGGGACACGGAATAGAAAAGTGCTATTACTTTCTGATCTACCGACTATCATCAAACGGAACACTAACTGATGTGGAAAGAGGGACTAAAGTCAATGGAGTGCACTTTGTAGTACATGGGGTTTTTACTTTTGGAAATAGAACGGTGCATCAAATCTTGACCTACCAGCCATCATCAAGATGGAATGCCAGCTGATGTGGACAAGAGGGATCAAAATCAATGGAGTGCACTTCCTTGGAGACAATATTGGATTGTGCCTACATAACAAAGCCAGGAAGTGGCTCAGTATGCACTTAGTACCATAGAAAGATATCTGGGAAGAGTGGAAATCGTACAATCATAAGTACCTTCAGAGAGCCAATTTTCTCTAACATTGATGCTAATTTCCAAGAAGCTACAGGTGGATGGCACACCTAGTTGGAAAAAATTCAGAACATGTACAATAAGAAGAAGATACATTATTGAACCCAGGACACAATCTATAAGTACAAATCTAAAAGCAGATGCCATTCTTAAGTCGACATAATTCCTGAAGAGTTATTGAACATTAAAATGAATACTAATAGCATGCATACTAAATAAATACATAGTCTTTTACCTCTTTATGGCATTGAAAAGCAGAAGATGCTCGTCCTCCACGGAGATCCCACATGAAAATTACTCCATGCCTACCCGCCCCAAAAATCAACTGCAGCAAAGCTATTTTTGCATAAGTCCATCAGTCTCACAGAAGGTGCAGGAGAGAACAAAAATTTTTGCATCTGATGATGGTAGAAACCACACAAATTCAGCTGCTCAAATATCAGAATGAACAATAGATTCTGGATAGCATTATGATTCCCTTACTTAATTGCTACTGTTTCCTCATTTCATCATTTCATGTGAGGGAACCTCAAGTTCTTCAGAATAATCCACTGATATGCATCTATTGAGGATTCCATCCAAAAAGATATTAAAAAAATATGTATTTTAAGGCATTTCAAATTGATAACACTAAGAGAAATTCGAGGAGGGAAAAAGTTGGCTGAAGAATCATATCTTCCAAAAAAATAATTACAGTTCCCAATATAATGCCATGTTTTAACTTATAAGTCAACCTGATTATCTACATTTAACTGGACTCTGTTAATTGTGCTACGTTGATTAGTTGAGAGCTCAAGACATGGCAAGATGCTCGTTCTTCTATCCCAGACATTGACTACTCCATTTGTATCAGAAGCAATCAACCTATCATCAAAAGAGGAAAGCATAAGACTACATGGTGTGATGCATACTAAAGAGAGCTGTTAAAAATGTACTCAACAGAGCTATAGATCAACAATGCTGTCCCGGGGCAAGTATCGCAAACCAGAATTTGAATCATGAAAGCAATGCAAATAGAATAAACCACAAAGTCTTTTCTCTTTGTAAAATGTGATCACCACTCATTATCCTAAGCTGATTTTCTCTTAATGTTTCATTTATGTTTCATATCTTCTAATCTTTGGTTCTTCTGACAAAAAATGAATCACTTTACTGACCTTGATTCATCAATTGTTGTAAAAGCTATATCACATAGACCTTTATGAATGTGAGACCCATGAACAGCGGCAGTACGCCTTGTTCTCAACACCTGCATTGACATCAATGAAGTGTACGCATTCAAAAATGGAAATCTAGAGATTTACATTGGCAAATAAGCAATGCCAATCGAGACTTCATTTATAAGTTTAGTTGCAGTGGTGAAAGATAAACATTAAGAGAGTTCACGAATTCCAATTCTAACAAACAAAATAATTTGTGAAACCTTCATATAACTACCTTTTCTGTTATGTTAAAAGGAAAGCACTAGAATGGCAAGGAACACAATCAGGAGGATATTTTGGGTTCATGTTTATATATGAAATAATAATTGGAATAAAATACTTCCAACAAGATAATGTAATTGCAAAAGGATAAATAAGATCAGAAGTGAAAACGCCACTTACTTCCACAGGTTCAGCAGAAATATAGCTTATGTTAAAGATCTTTACTTCACTACATCTCATCGATGTACAAGCAACCTGGAGAACTGAAAAAGTTAATTACACATCACAATATAGATTTCATAAGTGAAATAATATAAACAGCTCACACAACAAACAGCCATATTCATTGTTCTTGTTCTTGTTTCTCCAATTAAAAAAGTCTTCAAGTAGTGACTACAAGAATAAGCTGTCATTTTTGGAGGACCCACTCGGGTAATATTGATGACTGAATAACAGCAAGTTTACATGCCAAACCTCATCTTGGTTACCAGGGTTCCAACCAACAGCATCGAGTTGTTGATGCAAGGGAAGGTGCAATACATACATACTTTCATCTTTCTCTGAACCTAATTAAAGGAAGACAAAAAAAAAAAAAAAAAGGGAATCCTGAAATGAAGCAATTAAGAAATAAGTTATCCCTAAATGCAATAATGCTGCAATCTCGTGGAGAGAGAGAGCAGAAGGGAAAACCAAGAAACCATCCTTTCTATATAATAAAGGGAAGCACCCCATTGACCTCGGGTTGTAGCTCAAAGTACTTACATGGCGAAGGGTCATTAATGTGGCAGTAAAGAGTTTCAAAGTCATGAACAGTTAAGCATCCTGATTTTGTGACTGATACCAAGTATATGCCCTGGAACACATTCACACATAATGAAAAACATAGGGATGAGTGAGCGAGAGACACGAAAGGCAGAACAAGAATGATAAGGACTGATATTAGAGAGATTGGAAAACATTTTACCTTGCTGTCAAATTGCAGGGAGGAGATGCCTTGTCTAACAAAACGATTTGAAGAGAATTTTAAAAAATAAATAAATAAATAATATATATATATATAGATAGATAGAGAGAGAGAGAGAGAGAGAGAGAGAGAGAGAGAAGGGGGGGAGGGGAGGAGTCGATCAGCAGCAGAAGTGCAAAGCAAAGCTGAAGCTACATCAAATGGAAGAAAAATGGAGGGGTGCGGCAATTTGTGTGCGAGTGAATAAGGGATTGCAGAGGCATTGGGTCCCATGAGAGCTGATAGAAATAAAGCATATGGCGGATTAATACTAAATCTGCTCAGCATACAAAATGAGAATGGGACGGACCAACAATAGAAAAGGAAAGTCAATTGTCTATGAGGCGATAAATTTGAGAGAAGGAAGATATCATATCATGTTAGATTCTTATTATTATTATTAGCAGCAGCAGCAGCAGCAGCAGCAGCAGAAGAAGAAGAAGAGGAGGAAGAGGAAGAAGAAGAGTGACTGACTGACTTTTTAACTGGACAAGTGCTGGGGTCCACATTTGCGAGGCCATCAATCCAGTGAATCTGCCCACCCAAAATCAATAATGATCATCATCAACTCCTCACTCGACTAATGCCTAGTTGGGTTTAAAACAAAACAAAAAAAAAAAAAAAAAAGGAGAATAGAGAGAGAGAGAGAGAGAGAGAGAGAGAACGAGGAGGAGGAAGGAGGAACTGAATTGGGAGAGGCGGGTGGGTGCGTGCTTACATGTGTGGGGCACGGAACTCCTCCACTCAGATGATATTGATGCGGAAATGCTCCAATCTTTCCAAAACAAAACAAAAGAACGAAAAAAGAGAAGCAAGAATAACGACCCATGTTCGCCGGCTTAAATTATTTTTATTTTTATTTTTTATTAATTAAAAAAAATAAAAAAGAGAAGAACAGAAAAAGAACGAGAGAGAGAATTAAATTAATAAAAAGAAGGCAGATCTAGATAGATGGATGGATAAATGGAGAGATTGGAGGAGGAGAAAAGGGGAATACGGGGGGAGGGGCGTGCCTGAGAATAGGAATGCAAAAGGAGAGTCGAAGAGAGGCGGTGGCGGTAGTGAGGATCCACCCTCCCATTCAATTCAACCGAGCTCCTCTTCCACTTCCGTCCACCTCCTCCTCCTCCTCCAGCACGACGCCCTCTTCTCCATTCCATGCGACACAACAAGGACATCGGGTTAGAATGCACGCAGTCACTCAGTCAGTCAGCGAAACCATAGAACTTTTTTTTTTTTTTAAAGTCGGAGGGAACGCAGCCTTGCGGCAGAAGATTTTACCCGACCACCGCCCCTTTTACCCCTTACCTGCTGCTCCCGCTCTGACTTGAACTGGGCGACGCTTTCGGTTCCAGGGGCACTGCTTTGAGGTATTTCTCCATTTTTACTTTTTAATTTTTTTCACTTTTTATTTATTTTGCTCGCCCCTCTTTCCTCTACCTCCAGCATCGTGTTTACTTAATGCCGCGCCATGCGACCCCCCCCCATCATCATCAGGCGACAGTTTTCCTTTTTTCTTTGTGTCTTCTTTTTTATTTATTTTTAATTTTTCCCCCCGGTGGGGGGGGGCGTGGGTGGGGACCGTGGGGTGTCTTCCCATTGGGCGGGCTGGCTCCGGCCCATTGGCTCGATCCGTTTACTCGAGTAGAATAATTGAATTATCTCGTCGTCTCGTACGCCGAGACAAAAAAAATAAAAAAAAAAACAACACTGCCCCGTCGGCCCCATCGCCCCGCCTGGCATGGACGAGTGCGCGTTCCGACCGAGATGTGGAGTTAAAATTGATAACTATTTTCATAGACAACCTCATCCGATCAATACGACAACATACCGTCCATTCCATTTCCCAGAGTGTTCCGTTATTCTAAATTCTCTCGATCAAGCTACGTGCTGACCGCGAGAGTTGTGAGCAACGCTCGGACAGACTCACCACAAAGTGACTGAATACGATATCTCTGTGTATACACCAACAATTGGCACCACACTAAATATTATTTATACCCAGTTGTTCGGAAGCGAAAAATCGTGGAATCTAAAGGACACTTCCCCGGCTGTGTCTCTCTCAAGCCTCGGCTCTGCCTCGCCGCCATTCGTTACGGCTCCACTCTCGTTCGCAATTTCAGGTGGCAAGGGCATTACTTGGTTCTCATTTGGATGGCGTTCCAATTGCATTTCCACAGGCGTCGACATCATGGGCGGGGAGACTGGCGCAGACCTAACCCTCGCACTGCCTGAGCTCGGAGAAGCCCATGCTCTGTCCCATAAGAAAACGTGCATTAGGATTGGCACTTTGGCATGTCGATGCAACGAAAGTTTCTGGCTCAGTGAAACAGTGTCAAAGCATCTAACTGCTCCAGTCGATGACACCATCCAAGGAAGGACCTTCTGGTTTGATACTCTTGAGACCACTAGCAACTTCGATGCATTCGTTGCTTCCTTGTATAGATTGCTGAGACCTGACCTTGTTGACGGTGCGCTGTCGGCTTCACCAATGACCGACGAAATGTAGATGAATCCCTGTATATCCACGCAATGCAAACAAATGATAACTAGTTAAGCAAATCAACATTGAATGTCCAAAAGAAAATAATAATATTAATAATATCAATGTCACTAAGTCTGCCTCAACATTTGAAATAGAATATTGGATACCTCTCCTGTCCGGCTAATGGCAAATCCAAGTTTTGAATCCTCCTCCTTTATTGTCATTTCAATGGCCAATTCCCCACATAGAGGTGCGTACCAGAGCCGCACCGCTCTTACGACACCTATGTCCACCCCGTGATAGTCTTCAAACCCATACAAGCTTGCATGTGCCAGATCGGACAGGTCAGATAATGATCCGGCATTGACAGTTGAAGAGGCCGTCTCCCCAGATATCTGTTCCCAAAAAACAAGAAAAACATACATTACGATAACTGCAGGCCAAGTAGCGGACCCTCTCGAATAACTAAAGATCTTGCTATGGTTACCAACTTAATTCGCTGTCTCCACAATGGTTACCTTTGTAAGCAAGGACTCAGTCTGAATGTTCATGAAAACAACAGGGACCCCGGAGGCCTGAGATGCATAAAGCCATGTATTTGCCCTCGCAAGAGTGTCCTCCAAGTCATTGTATCGAGAGGCAACTCGATCTGAAACTTTTGGAAGGAGGAGTATAGAAAGAAAGGAGCTTGAATTGGGGACGTATAGCACCTCCTGCATCTTCCGGCCCCACGGATACGGGACGTATCCGTCTTGCAACTTAGCACTCGTTAATGCACCAACAATTCTGGAGCCTCGTGAAGCTGGAAGATATGGTGAATTCATTGGCATCAGTATAGAAAGAAACATAACAAGAAGAATTAGTTGCAAGGATACCTCACCAAGTCAATGTAAAACGCGGAAGTTCATTATTTATAGCCGCCTAAGATTCTATTGTCTAGCATAATATGCCTTGCTCATCCGGGTAATTTTAACTTGACAATGGTTTACTAGAGCTACTGTAAAATTTTATTGGCAAGCATTCTCGCGGCCGAGGATATGTAAGCAAGTGCCGAATTAAAAAAGAACCTATCGGCCGGAATGTTGTTCTAAGTGATCAACAGTATAGTCCATAATCAAACCCATCAAAACAGGTGTAAAAGGCAAACCCAAAGTTTCAACTACAGACTTCGCACTGGTGGTCGTATTCCGAAATTTTCGATGTCCAATTTGACGAGAGCATTTCATGATCGTCACTTTCTTGGGGCCATTATGGTGACATTGCAGAGAGGGCACTGGCTTGTACGAGGAATCAAAAGGATCGTCGTTATTTGACAATTTGTGAAGAAGTGGTGCTGGCGGGCAGCCCCAGAGCCGCATTTCAAGTCATTCCACATCCGAAGTGGTGCGAGTGGAGATATATACGGAGTCTGCGTCAAACTAATTAAGCTCTTTCACATTATAACGACCTTTTGAAAGTGAAACAGATAATTCCAATTTCTAGAAGCCATTATCCTCAATGAAAATGCTCGGGGGAAAAAAGGTGGCAGAGTGGTCGGCAACGACAAATTCCCCACGAAATTGAGCCACTTGAGTCAATTGTTACGGCACAACATCGAGAAGTCAAAATAACAAAGTGAGGGAAATATCTATGTTTATACTGATATATATATAAAAGCAGCCCCAAAAAAGATTAAATTCGTAAATTTTCGTTTTATCTTGGTTAATCAATTGGACGATCGTGTGTACGTATGGTTTGTTCTTTTCTTTTAAACGATAAATAAACGGTATTATTAACTGAAGATCGAGTTTCAACAACGCGAGGGCAAATCCATTTTTATTTTGTGAAACCTTGAGTATTGATACAAATTGAATTTATTGTTTATATGGCTTCTAAATGGGATCATTCTTTTTTAGGAACTTAATTGCTAGACCATATATAATATTAAAATTTACGGCAATAAACAAAGGAAATAATGGATCAGGGAACGGGAATCCACAAGGGTCAAAGTCAACGATTTAATGTACCTTGCAAATCGAAGCAGTGGGCCTCAGGGCGGTCGGAAAACCCGATGGCGTAGTTAGGATCGGCGATAGACCTCAAAATGTAATGCCTTTTAGAGCCGGATTCCGGCACGATGCAGGCATGCAACTGGGCGAACTCATCCTGACCACGCCTGACCATGACGATGATGGAAGTCTCCTGGTTTTTGAAGGAAGTGTGAAGAATCCTCTGGACCCCGGCCTTGCCGTTCTTGAAGGGAGCCTTGAAGGACTTTGGGGACGACCCGGATCCTATCCGGATTTCTTCAACTATGTCGCCGGTTTGGAGCATGTCGGCGGTCCACTCTTCGGCTTTGGAACTGCCTTTGATACAGTCGATGGATAGCACGGTGACGGATTTTGTGTCTCTGCTGGTAGGGATTTCCGGTGGTAGGGTTCCGTCCATGGTCATTTTCTGAGCGTGAGCGAGGAGGGGCTTTCTGTTTCTGGGGTTTTTGAGAGGTGTTGCAGGTATTGTGGTTGTGCCGACGATGATGGTACTGCTAGTTGTAGCAGGGTCGTGACCTTTGCGTCCAATTAACCAAAAGTAGACCGAGAAGCCCTCTCCTCCTTCAGCTCTTTGAAATATGTATAGATATATACACACACGTATATTATAACTGGAAGAAACTGCTTGGTGAGTTCAAAAAAGGCTTAGAGCTTTCGGGGATCCAGGATGCCGGAACCCAGATTCATGAGAGAGAGAGAGAGAGAGCGAGAGAGAGCCAAGAGAGGAAACAAGTAAAAGACAGTTCGATCCGCCCGTACATTACAACGTTGTAGCAATGATCGCGTTTCTAGGGGGAGTCAATCGATCGGAGGGTTAAAATTAAAGTCTCGAGTTTTTTTTTTGGGGGGGGGGGGGAAAGCAAGCTAAGCCACGAAAAAAAGAACCAAGAGATCTGATTCGGAGCTCTGGATTAATTTTCCTCGAAGAATATTGGACTTTTTGGTAATGTTATTGATTGATGTGATTGATAATTGGAAGCTTATCCCACTCGAGAGGCGTGGGTGGGGGCGCAGTACGAACACAAGCTCAAGTCCTTCTCGACACCTTCCTCCTATCCGAGCGAGAAGATTATTTCCCATTTTGCTGAATGAGATGGGAATTGGACACGAATGGCATTACACTCGGTCAATCCGAGTTTCAGCCTAAATCTTGATTTGTTGACGAAGATTTAATTAGGGTGTGCTCCTGGTCTGTCTGGGAGGCCTAGACCCGGTCATTATGTATTGGAAGCCTAGTCAAAAATAGAATCATCTCAATTCCATTGCGGTTCTGCTCAGATATCGCCCCCAAGATCTCATGACGTTGTTCCAACAAACAAACGGTAGAAAAAGAAAAGGCAAAGATCTAATCAATCAGACTTGTTCAGTTGGGTTATCTGAACAAATGATAAACGAAATATATAATTTAGTCGAATAACAAGTCTCTACCCTGAAACTTCCACTCTAGCGGGAGGAAGTAGGGCGAAATAACAAATGCCGGAAGATATTATTCAATGTTCAATCAATCCTAATGCATGATTTATAGCTTTCAAACATTATAGTCAGCATGGGAAATGTTACAAAAGAATCCATACGCTTTGATAACCGAAATATTCAATTAGTTGTCGATTATCTAGACAAATGAGATAAATCTCTTCTTCTGTTTTCCTTTTTTTTTTTTTTAATCTTTTCTTCATTGGTTACTGATCGTGAGGCAAAGACCTGAGACTTTGGTGGGGTGGGGGGCCGTTGCTTGCGCATCTTCTCTTCTTGGTCGCCCTTTCGGTGGCCTTGCCTGCATCCGAGAAAATTCAATGCATTAATGTAGACCAAACCTCCATACGTACATAAATGGTATATCAGTCCTGGATTAGAAGGGAGCCTATAACTTCTTTCTGTGCAGAAGAAGGGAGTCCCTTTAATTATACAAGTAAGAGAGTCTGAATTAGAACCGAATCTCCTAATTAAAACATTTACTTTATTTTCTACAAAATGAATCGTTTGAGAAAACCAAACTTTTCGTTACTTTTTACTTGTTTGGACAAATTGATCACTACTTGTGTCATAAAACCCACTTAGATACCGGAATTGACTATCCACCAGCCAGCACTCGACTGGGGGAAAACGAACGTGTAATTTTTTTTCCTTTTTTTGGGGGGGGGTCCTCCGGAAGGGCAAAAGCCAAAGGGGGGGAAAAAAAAAAAGGCTAGGGAGGTAAGCCTCAGCTGCGGCCATCTCGCCCCCACCAAATCTTGCTAGAGAAGCTGTTTTAACTCCGTCTGGCGTGAGTTCAAATGGTGCAGACCAAGCTGCATGGACAGACCATAAGTGGCTAACCAATCAGCCACCCGATTTCCTTCCCGAAAGGCCATGTGTAATTATTTTTCTTTTTTCTACAGTTAACTGTTTCTGTATCGAGCAAGATGTAACAGTTAATCCATCCGACCGGGAATCACTCGGCCCACATATGACCTACCCGTTAAGGCACAGCTGCTTTCCCCCCCCCCCCTTTAATATTAATTGACATTTAAGAATATCAAACAATCAAAACGGGGCTAAAATAGAAAAAAAATAAAATTATATATATATATTTCATCTGCATTGCAAGTGAACAAACGCGCTCTTTGCGTGGACACTACACTTACGCCATACCTTAAGTGGGGCCGTATTGTATCGTATCGCATCGGCCCTCGTCAGTGTATTCAAACCGGCCCATCTTTTGTTTAGCGGCCATACAGTCCATCATCGTAACGTAGAGTTAATGTTTTTTTTTTTTTTAATCACTACTTCTATATTCATGCCTCATTAAGTCGATGGTCCAGATTCCAAACCTCACCTCATCTTTTGATGCCCACCGCACCATATAAATAATCTCCAATATTTGATCAATATTCTTCCTATCCTTCTTGGCGTCGTTTTCGTGACTGCTGTTTGTATGATTATTATTATTATTATTAATCACCATCATCATTTTATTGACACAGTGAGATGTGAATGGTCATATCAGAAATACAATGCATCGGACGAGGCAAACAGATTTGGATGGTACATAATCTGCATCTTTTGAAGACATCAAGGGCCGATCGAAATGGGTCTCTACCTTGGTGGGCCACCTCTAAAAGCAAGTATAATTGGAGGTCTCCTATAAGATGGCCGTGGATCAGCGGATGGCGCTTAAGCTTAGAAAGAGATACAAGCCTACAATTAGCCTTAACGCCTTTAATAACCCATCTAACTTAATTTGTCTTTTCATCAGCGGGCATGCCTGCTTAACGAAATACGTATTGGAGGATGGACGTATGGATAGGATAGGAAAATGAAAACGAAAGAAAAGAGAATCCTTAATCACCGAATTACTTTGTAAAAGGGGCAGGTCCCAGTTGGGGAATAAAGGCCCTACTTTCCGGGGCAAAAAGACACAAAAAAAAACAACCAAAAAAAAAAAAAAAAAAAAAAGAAAAGAATGGGTGGCTCACGATCACCCAATTTCAATTTCATTGTGTAAAAGGGACATTTCCTTCGCTGCCAAGTCAATAATTTTTATGGAACATGTCGTTGAAGCAAAGTAGGCCCCTTCCCCCACACCAACTTCCCATGTTTCCCTTGCCGCGGATGGTAAAGCACGGTTAAAAAGTCCACATTTCTTAAGAACAGACAGAAACTTCGCCATAATTTGATTAAAAGTCCACAACTAGCGACAAACATACGTGCCAGATAAACTAGCTTACTGCCCATCCATAGGTTTACATTGGGCATTATGGTTAGCCATCGATAGGTTTACATGTCCGTCTTCTTTTGAAAATTCTTATTGCTATTTTTATACAATCTTCTCCTACACATTAATTAGTACACACAATCACCAAAACAAGACTCTCCCAACGCACGGTAACTTCCTTTGCCTACTACGGCCGCTGCTTATTTCGGACACGAACACTTTGCACGATTCTCCGAGAGCACCTGAGACATGCAGAAAAGAGAAGGCGGAATAAAGGCGCATGAATCCACGAGACAAGTTGCAAGAAGATTGCATAAATGTAGATAGGTTTCTGGGCTTCTCTCCCAGATTCATCCAATTAATAATGTCACGTACCTTGACCTGTCTTTGAAGCTCTTTAATGTAGTCAACCGCCAAGTCCAGCATGTCAGCTGTGTTCGTTTGCTGCAAATTGGGCAATCAAATTGCACTATTTTCGGTCCAGACCAACTAGCAGAAATGGAAAAGTGCAGCAGTAGTTGGGCGACAGGACAAAGATTCTACCTTATCCATGTTAGGCACGAGATCCTGCAGCTTTCTCATGCGTTCGCTAATTCGAGTTCTTCTAACCTGTATACATATATGTTCCCGACACAATCATGAACATTGAGAATTAGTGTCTTTAAATTAGTGTAAAAAGGTGTTGATAGAAAGTGCAATCATTTATGATCCAAGATTACCCTCTCAGCAATGCTTCTAGGATGAGTGGCACAACCACGCTTGGCTCGAATCTTACAAGGCACAGAATCTTGTAACTGCAGAAACCTTTCGATGGCCGACATTCCTGCTGAGGATTTTGGCAAACTCAAGTGATGGGCCAGCATGAGAGGGCGGCTTCCTGCCTCCAAACCCTGTCAATAACCATGGTCCCAAATCAGACTGTAAGAGAAATTTCAAAAACTCGGTAGTTGGTTCATATATGCGAGCAACCTGGGTATCGGATGTGTCTAGAGCAGAAAGTGTCCTGCAATCATCCGTAAGACCATTTGCACCAGAAGAAATGGTCGCCGAGTCATCCCAAGATCCAAGAGGGAATGCCCCGACAGAAATATCGCCACGAGCATCACCATAATCACCATTGTCCAGGCCATCTTCTCCCATCGCTTTGTCTCCAATTTCAGCAATTGGACTCATTCGCCTAGAAGAAGGAGGCCTACTTGTCGCGGAGAAGGATGTTTCTCTGTTACCTGCTCCAAGATCTCCAAAACCTGTCAGTACAGCATAGCCTGCAAGTGCCATTTTCTTGGCTAGTCAACCAAGATGAGAAGCATGAAACTAAATGCATCACAGGCCAGAATGGGGGGAAAGAGAAGGGAAAGAAAAAGAAACAAGCGGTACAAGTCCACAAAAGGCAACAACTTGTTATATTATATCTGAAAAATGTCTTCGGGTCTAGATCTCACGAATTTGCTTCCTTTTTGCAAAGTTATTATTTAATTTCCCACTTGCTAGTTCAAACAGGTTATCAGAAAAGATTGTAGAATGTAATCAAGATCCAAGACTTCTCTGAAGTTTTAGGTATCAATTAACAGCACAAGATGTCGGTAAAGAGATCTGAGATCTCCTCTCCACCACCCAAAATTTCCTTTTATTTTCTTTTGTTCCAGTTCACATTTCTCATATTGCATATCAAATTGATGTCTCCATTCATTGGCTACTGGAAAAAGTATAAGAGAAAGTATTAGATCCAATAACTTGTCACTACATACACAAAGCCAGAAACTTTCCTCTCTGTGCCCTCTATCCTTGCTTAAGCAAACTTGATAAGGATGAATTGAGTAAAAAGAAATGCCAACATACAATTTTCAATCTCAATATTTAAGTTGGAGAAAATCCCTGCAGGTGAGCTACTGTGTCGAACCAGATTCGAATTATTGCCACCACCGAATTTCATCGGGTCCATCCCCATTGAAGTCACCGCCCTATAATTCATGCCAGAACCTGAATTCTGATCCGGTAAGGTAAGTCTTGACTCATCATGATTCTGATAAAAGCTCCGTGAAGCAGTGGATTGATAGTCCTTGCTCTGATCTTGCTGCTGCTGATGCAACCTTGAATCACTGTTGTTCATTGAATTCATAACCTGCTCTTGCTGGTTGACTTGCGTGGGTGCTGCATCTCTCGCGGGAGAATCTTGCTTAACCGTGTAAAGATCCTGATTAGAAATGTTTTCCGAGTTGCCGCCAGAACTGGCCAGGAATTTTGCGAAAATCCTTTCAGTTTCAGGGCTGGATGGCCTATTGAGAAACTCTTCACACAAGTCCCTGTCTAGGAAGCTGGAGATGAATGAGCTTGGGGCAGATTGGTATCTGGCCAGCCCAGAAGAAGTCCCCTGCTTTTGGTTGTATGGTTGGTGTTGCCGACGATCGCGAAGGGAATGGTGGGGCTGCTCAAGATCTGGCTCCATCTCGTTCCCCCCTCCCCCCGGGGGCTTCCTTGTTATCTATCGGTTAGATCTCTATTCTTGATTTAAGTTGCACTCGACACCAGATAAAAAGACTCGGGTTTTTTCTCTGCTAAAGACGATTTTTTTTTTCCCCTCCTGCTCTCTCACACGGATCAAACACAAATACTACAAATACATAGAAAGACGCGAGAGAGGGGAGCGAGCTGGCCAATCCCTCCCAGTGAAGAGCTTGTGCTGGAGGGTGTGGTAGTAGAAGTGGAAACAGGGGCCAACGATAAGTGTGACAGTGACTCAGCCTTTTGAGCTTTTATTACAGGAAGAAAGAAACAATGAAAGAGATGAACCAACAACACCCCAACCCCAACTGACCGCTAAAATCTAAAAATCAAAAGGCCCACTTTGACGATTCTTTGAATCCGAAACACCACCCCCCCCCCCCAAAAAGAAAAAAAAAAACCAGGGAAACTGCGGCACACGAACAACATACATAATAGAGAGGAATGGACCGCCGAAACCGGACGAGACATACAAGAATACTGGTGATTTTTTTTGTTTATAAAAAAAAATAAAAAAGGAAAGATCGTATCCACAGAAAAAATTGCGTCTAAATTATTGGTCCTATAATTTTGTCAGGAAAAATATGCCTAGATGACTGGCGTTGTCGGACAAGATGCTGAAAGATACCATAAAGAGACTAAATTTTCTTTATTTTAGGAGCTTTCTCTTTTAGCTTTTTGTTTTTTTTTTTTCTTCTTTTCCTGACATGTGGTCCCCTACAATTACGGTAAATTAAATTGTTAAATTTTATAAAATTCCAGAATCCACCCAAAGGATTTGCTGTTGACTTTGTTTTCTTCTATCCAAAATAAAATAAGAAAAACATGAAGAAGTTTGCTTTTTCTCACTCCTCAATCAGTACGGCCCAACTAGAAGTGACGGACAACAGTGACCGAAATTACGCCAACTCGTGCTCTGTGAATTAATATAGGGACCGAGTGAATGTACGTAACAAGACCAACAACGCAAAAACCTAATGACTAACCGTTGAAGCAATAATGAATAACCTAACGCACCACTTTTTTTTTTTTTCTTTTTTGGGTCAATTTCTTGGCCAAGTTTGATACCTCTCGCTCTCTCTCTCTCTCTCTCTCTCTCTCTCTCTCTCTCCCTCCCCTGCTTTCTCTCTTGTTCTAGCTTGGTGTGAGTACAATGAATTCTACTTCTCAGGAACGGAAGCCCTCTTTCGTAAATTTGAGGCAATTTCCGTTGATTGACCGTGTTTTTCTCTTGCCTAACAAACGTATTTTTTGTAGTTAAAGTTTCGTTCATCTGCGAGAGACAATGCACTCCAGCTTTGCAAAATATCTTCTGGACAGAAAGATCGGAGGGGTCGAGATCGCATTTCGCGACAAAAGCGACGATACACGAATTTCAAAGCCCCCGATATATGTGTATGGAAAGCGGAGAAACGGGACCAGTTGCCTGTCTTGTGTACATACTACAATCATATCGTAATAGTCGATCGCGCTACTTTTAGCACCGATCAGCTTGGATGCCATCGTCACTGAAAAGACAAAGTCTCTTTACCAGAAAAAGGAAGGGACCAGGACAGGTGCAATGCAACGCCCCGGGCAGACTGATAAGATGTCTCGCAATTAATGGCACGGTCGTCGGGTTCTCTTTTTTTTTTTTTTTTTTTCTTTCTTCTGTGCTAAAAATTAGTTGCTGGGGCGGCCTAATTAATAAGTGGGGCGCGGTGTTAATTCGTTTTCATTGCAAATACTAAAACAGCCCGCTTCCTCTTCTCTTTGGTGCATAAAACTCACTTTATATTTTTTTCTATCAAAAGGCTACCTGGGTTGTAGCCGTGCAATATATGGCAACTCCTCCATTTATGTCTTATAATTCTCACACTCCTTTATTTTATAATTCGAAACAAAATTTTATTATGCAGTGTAATTAACGATATTTTTTTTTGATAAAATTTTAAGGTATTATTTATATTTTTTTAATATATGAAAAAAAAATTGAAATGAAACTTATAAATTAAATATCTAAATTTTGAATTACTCGACTATTTACTTTGAATACAATAGAAAATTGAGAATCGTGCCCTGAGTCGAGGAGGGCCGCAACAAATTAGAGAGAGTTTTCCATGCATCGAAGATGAAAGTATAGAATCACTTGTTTTTTCAGCTGTCTCCGAAAATACCTCACATATTTCACGGTGTATCCTCTCATCCATAACACCGTGACCATGTAAAACAAAGAAATTGAACCCCCAGTTTGCATATCGCATATACGTAATACGCAAATGCACATATAGTATGCACAAGTCTTTTCTTTGTTTCTTTCTTTTTCTTTTTTCTTGTGCATTCAAATTACAACTCATATTTGTGGCAAATTGAAGGTGTTGAGCCTGATCCTCCAACTTTTGTCCAAGAACTTTACTCCTGTAGCCGACGATTAAACATCTCAGCTCTAGTCAATAAAAGGAATTAACTGCACTCGAATTAGTTAGTACAGAGTTATGACTTATCGTGATGTTATTCCAACTAATGGACTACTTTGGTTTGGTTTCAAAGGGCTGAGCTTATCAATTGCTTCTTTTTTCAAGATTACGCAAGCAAGTACACATTATATATATGTGTGTGTGTGTGTGTGAGAGAGAGAGAGAGAGAGAGAGAGAGAGAGATTGGGTATAAAATTACGATGGCTGCTCTTTTAAAATGCCTAATTTTGTGAGAGTCCGATCGGATTCGAGGATGCTCATGTAAACTACGCATACACATGGATAGCTTATGATTTGGGTCTATATTTGAGTTTTTCAAGACTTTGGTCTCAATTCATGTGCACCCATTAATTATATATAAAGAAGATCGTAGAGCTTTTGGTTCCTTGAAGATAAAGGCACGTTTTGCTCAAAGCGGAGGCATAGCACGTGTGGTGTCGCTAAATAATCACTTGGAATGAACCACAATGGACGAAGATAAAGTTTCGGTCCAAAATCTTTTTCTAAAAAAAAGAACGGAGATAAAGTCGCTACACGAATATTCAATCACGATCACGGCCAATAAAAACCCCTGAATGTGATGGCAACTTACAACTGCCTGTCGTATTCTTTGTGCATCTTGTGTTCACTATTATTAATTGCTATTAATTAATTAGATCAAACAAGAGATCAGACGGCAATTACTAGCGTAAGCAGTATTTGTCAACTGCCAAGCCCAAAACACGAGCGAGGAGCCCCCTCCCCCGCCACTCAAAAAACACTAACAATTATATTTCGTGTTACTATTCTGATATATGAATTATTTTATTCATTGTCACAAATTCGAGAGAGGTGGGTGTTTGTCGAAATTAATTTATGTTCATCATAAATTAAAAATTATTATAAAATTTAGATAATTAAATATTATTTATGGTGATTTTTTATTGAATTATTATTATTATTATGTAAGAATTTGAAATTTTTAATTTATTATCAAACTGATAAATAAAATTTTATATTTATATTATACGTGTAATTTTTTATTGAATATATAAAATTTTATTAAATTAATAAAAAGTATTATTATTATATAATTATTTAATAATATTATTCAAATTAAGTAAACTTTAATAGTAACGTCAGAGAGTATTTTAATTTAAGAGAAAAGGTATAGAAGTCTTGTCGAAGTCGTCACAAAGTAACTGTAACCACTACAGGAAGGGTCGGAGTTATAGCGATTGCTGGAACTGCCGCTCGCCAATGTTGAAGTGCCGCAGCCGACCATCTAGCGCCACCACACACGTTGCCGGAAGTTGTCATTTGCCTTGCCCGAAACTGCACCCCACACAGCCAAATACCAGTAACCTCAAATCAGATACCTGAAAAGTCATCAAATATCGTCACTTTGAAGAAATCCAACAGTAACTTCACTATAGGACCTGCCTTTTGGCAATGGCCGCCACAACATCGGACTACCATCATTCAACCTCCCAACGACCAATCTACCTCCTCGACCTAGTGACGCGCTAATATATTATTGATTATTGTCGGAGTTAACACCAGTGGTAAATAGGAGAAGTAGGGAAAAAAAAAAAAAAAAAAAAAAAGGACTAGAATTATAAATAATAAAATCTTGGAGTCATAATTGCAAATAACAAGATTTCAGAAACCAAATCAAAAATAAAAGAAGTTAGGGCCAGAACAAAAAACCTGAAAGGAAGAAAAAAGAGAGAGAGAGACAACAACGGAGCAGTTAAGAAAATAAAGATTTGAAGAAAATTTCAAAAGTTGAATTGATATATAAAATTATAAGGTATTTAGTTAATGAAATATATACAAATTATACTGAATGGTATAATATAAAATTTTGTAAAATTGAGAATTAAAAGAAATTCAAAATTAAGAATTTATTAAATTAAAAATAAAAAATAATTTAATTTAATTTATATGTAAAATGAAAAATTAAAAAGTTGATTATTCATATAATAATACTTTACAAATACTAGAAAATTATACGTAACAAACTCCTTGAATCGGTCAAAGTAAATAAAAAAGAAAATTATCAAGAAAATTATTGATAATTATATTGATAACATTAATAGTAATTCGAAAAATAAATTATTAAAAATTTTAAAAAATTATATTAAATTAAAATAAATACTATAAATAATTATATAAATAAATTAAAATTAATCTAAGATATTAAAATTAATATAAATTTATTATAAATTTAAGATTAATATTCAATTAAAATTTATATAATAGGTTTTTGCCATAATTTTTATATTGAATTAAGAATAAATATTATTGTTATTTATTATATAAAAATTTAAATATTTTAATTTATTATATAATTAATAATATATATGTATATATTATTTTATATTATTTTGTTAAATATGTATATTTTTATTAAATTAATAAAAACAAGTATTACATAATTATTTAATAGTATTATTAGGGGAAATGAAGTGTGAAAAGGTTTTTTTTTTTATTTTTAATAGACGTAAATTGCGACGTAACGTTGGGCCCACCTCTAGAGAAGTCAGAGCCAGGGATGGGGACGAGGTCGTTTTATGAAGCTTTTCTGTTGCGTTGTCGTCGTCGGTCCACCTCCATCAATTTGGGAGCAACGGAAATTTTGAACCACCCAATTAATTATTGAATATGGGCAAAAGCCGCTCTGACTCGATGGGGGTCCGAGCGTGCCTTTTGTCTAATCTTATTTTAACTGTCACGAGAGAGGGGAGCCTTTTCACCGTCCATCTCGCTTTCTAGCCAGTCGACGATTCCGCGGAGACTCGGATCCACCGGCCGGACCCTCTCGGTTCAATTTTCGCAGAATTAGCTTCCAAAGTTTATATTTGGAGAGTACGCGCTCTGTGGGTTATACGGTCTCTTTTCCAACTGTCGACGTGAAGCATTTGAGCCTGATGTTCCAGTAATATCATTGAGCTTCTAAACGTCAAACAAAAAGAAGGGCAAGCTTGTTGAAGTCAACTGTATACTGGTTTAGGTGTGTAAACAGCTGCCTTTCTTTGAAGGTGAAAGAGAATTTTGATGGAATTAATTCCTATTAAAAGAAGGAAAAAAAGAAGAGAGTGGTCGACAGCATTATCCCACCACAATAATCAAGAGAGAGAGAGAGGGAGAGAGAGAGTTCTGTTATTTACACTCGGCGAACCATTAGCAGAATGATGGCTAGGAAATTTTAAACAATTTCACCGAATCAAAGGTCAACGGCGTCGTGTCCCAAACTATTTGTCCCTTGCGAAGAGAGAAAGGGTAATCTGTAATCCATTCGAGCAAATTAATGCATTTCTAGATTCTAGAGAACTTTTTTTTTTTTTTTGGTTTTATAATCTTTTCGGTAAGTTCCACAAAGCAATTACGCAAGACTTTACACGGGAATAAAGGGCTGTGGGACGACGAAAATACAAAATTTCGGATACGAAAATACATTAACTTTTAATTAAAAAGTATGGTCATTTGTACGTCAAGGATAAAATTTAACATTATTTCAACATACGACTCATGAAACTATACTCTCTCTATATATTTTTTATTTTTTCTTTAATTTTTCGATTGGCATTTTATTAAAAATCTTAAAAGAGTGAACTAGATATACATAAAATAAAATACTTAATAAACTGTAAATTAAGGTATCTGATATTATTATGAAAATAAAAATACCCATTGATCATGCTTTTTTTTTCTTCTTCTTCTTCTTCTTCTTCTTCTTATCGACAAACTATTTATTTATGAACACGGACGTTCCTACGGAAAAAAGTATTAGGTGTGACTTTAAGGAAGTTTGAAATGAATTTCATATAAATTTGACGCGGGAATAAAAGTATCTGATAAGTGTGTCCAACATTTTTTATGTTTATTTGTTTTGCCGGATGTATCTGATACGCGTTCGAGTGAGTATCCGTGTGATCAACGTAAACGCGCACGCATCTATCTAAAAATTGTGCTTAGCTTCGAAGGAAATTGAAACGGCACCGGATTCTTTGGAGAAAGATTCCAAAAATTGTTGGAGTGGGGATGACGCGGATGGCATAAAGCAAATCGCTCGCGCATCGCACTCTCTGGGTCCTTTCTCCTGTCATTTCTACGAGAATGCAAAGTGCAAGAATAGGTTCTCCCTCGAAATCCGGGGAGTTTTGTGCTCATAAGCATTTTCCTCTTTAGGTGTGACATCTGCTGCAACACAAGCATTTCCACTTATTTATTTATTTATTTTTCAATTAACCTCCGCAAGGGAATTGCTCCATCTAGCTTTCATTTCGCCCGCTGGGGCCAAATTGGATTCTGACAAAAATGTGCAATTTTTTTTCCCATTCTCTTTAGGTGTGGTCTAAGTTAATCCTTACTCACAAGTGGTCAGGCCCTCCCAGTCGGTTTTTTTAAAACTATGTTGGTCTTTTCTGATATCTTCCCCCCCCCCCAAAAAAAACAAAACAAAACAAAACAAGACAAGAGGACTCCTAGGGCCGGGCAGTGTGGCATATATGGTCACAAGGGCAAGATTACATTTATATGGTCCCGCATAATGGTAACTACATACATGCACGCGTGAATATAAGTGCGTGTAGAGATATCGACAAAGTAGCAGGAAAGGGCATCCAATCCACCAAGAGATGGGAACATGTCTCCAATTCGAAAGATTGTGAATCAAATAAACAGATTCTGACTATATGAGGCGCGTGAGAAGGGTTCGGGGAATACAATTAAAAAATTAAAAAAAAAATGTTGCGCTGCCCTCTTTTGGTTGAATCATGTCCCCCTGTAGCCCCTTGGAAAGAGAACATATGCCAAAAGCTCCATTTGATGCATCCAAAAGGAAGAAAGAACTCGACGCCATGAATTTTGTGGTCCCAGTTCCAATTTGCGCTGCCAACTTTCCACCTCTAATATATATATATATATATATATATATATATATATATATATATATATATATTTGTTTATTGGTTCCGATTAGGTCTCGAACTCGAGACATCTGACTCCGAGGACAATTCTGGTATATTGGAATTATAGATCAAACCCAAGACAAAAACTGACAGTTCATATAATTCGACGGTTAGATTTTGGGGTGAGCGATAATCGTGTATTCGCCTATGAGGAGGAAGCCAGGATCCCCCTTGGGGTGCTGGACTGGTTAAGTCTTGCGATCATAAGCTCATATCTGAAGACCAAGGCCAGGCGATGCTCTGGCTGAATTCAGTGATCCAGTGGCCCAGTCAGTGAGCGAGGCATTATACGGTCCAAACATAGCCCAGGAAGGGACCAATTATTTCTTTACTTTTCTTTGCTTCGATAATTACATTTACATGTATTTATCGAATGTTAGGAGCAGGCTTCATTTTCCTTCGACTTGCAATAAAAATTTTCTTCGCCTTTTGCGTCGCTCAATTCTGAACGAGAGAAATTCTCGGCCTCGGAGTATTTAACTGTTGACCAAAACTGCCTGCATTGCGCTTTATTATTTTCAACCTATTTTGTTGGAGGGGGAAAAAAAAAACAAACAAAAGACACCGCGCTACATGATCCTTTATTAGGGGAGGGCTTGTTTTCCATCAAGTACTGATTTCCTCAATTTATATAGGAGGGAAAGAAGGGACATCAAAGTGATTGACGACTAAAATTAAAGAAATTGCAGCGTGCCCTGGATGCGTACGTAACAATCTTGTACAACCGTTTTTAAAAATATTTCTGGATCATAATCAACACTATCAATCAATTTACAATGATCCAGTTTCTGGAGTATGCAGTTGTCCCATGGAGAACGCTAGCTTTCAATCTTTCGCCGTATTACAAGGCTAGCTACAAGCTAAATGACCCGGCATCTTTCAGTAATCAACGTTTTTTTAAAAAAAAAAAAAATTTATTAAATTTCTTGAAGATATGCGTAATAGTCAACACGATCTGCACCAAGACCAGTTTTTTTGGTTTTTTTAATATATATATATATATTTTTTCTTGAAGATACGCGTAATAGTGGACACGATCTGCACCAACACCAGTAGAACTCACCTTGGTTTTATTATTATTATGATTATATCCTTGGGAGAAGGACGAAAAGGATGCCCGTTGGTAACCCCACATGCACGTGGATGATCACAGATCTTCTTGGCGGACCAGTTCCGGGAGTGCCGAGATACGGTAGCTAGATGGATGATCCAGATCACTCATCTAAATTAAATGGGGTAAGATTATTTGGATCGCATTGATTATAATTGACTATTCCGAGAAGCACCAACCCGGTGACTCCGATCGGGAGACAAAGATTCTTCGTGTTATTGCGGGGGTCCAATCAATCAACAACTCTATGACTCCAGTTTATGGACCCGAAATGTTTACAGAACCCTTATCCTTTGCTTCTGCCATTTAAGTTCACATAACTTGATCTACCTGGGCGTTCTCCTAAGAACTAATCAATAAGCCTAATTTATGAACCGAGAATCGGAATCCAGCTACAAGAAAGAACTAATAATGCGATATACGCCCAACTCACCACCCCGAACCAGTTAAGAAAGAGTGTTGAAATTATTCGAGGTAAGTAGAAGCACAATATAAAAAATCCACGTTAAGGGTAAGGTTGGATGGAACCAAACTGGCCAATCGATCCATAAGGTGCTGCCTCAGAAAAGATGCATATGTCGGGATGAAGTTAGTTCACAAGGTTTAGATAATGGTATGGTACAGAGTGTGACTCGGTACCCTTCTCTTTACTGGAGGGGGCTCCATGGCCCCCCCTTTCCCACTCTTCCCCGGTCCTCCTCTTTCTTTAAGTCCGCGTACCGAGTTCACACTCGACACATGGATTCACACTTCACAGAGCATGCTGCCCTTCCTGGCAATACACTTCACTTTGTGATTTGTTGAAGCCGGATCTTTGAATTGATTACAGTCACTCCTCTATTTACCTCTCTCTCTCTGTCCGGGGAAGGCCGATACCGATAAGAAGGATACGAGAGGATCTCAAAATGCCACGTCGTATACAGTAATTATGCGGTGGCTCAATCATTTCCTCTGCGTACAGCACAGCCGAGCTTATCCCTTTCCCTCTTTTGGATAGCTTTCATATGTTCTACCCTCAATTATTTAGAGTTCGGGCTCCCCTCCAGTTTGGCCGTTCATGTGCCTTTGATATATCTCTTAAATAATATGGCAAGGCGGGCATGAGATGGACACGTACCATTAATAGGCCTACAACATCAATTCATCCGGCAGATGTTTAACCACGAGTAACTTTTTCGTCCTTCTTGGAGCCAGGGGTCCTTATTTTGGTGGGGGCGGCGGAAGCTTGGATTCTACATTAGAAATCAGTCATTTCAGATATTAGAAATAGTGTTACGCACGGTGATTGAGTTCGGTGCATTGCAAGCCAATTGCGTACAAATCAAGATTTGACATGCAAAGTTCATCATCATCATGTGTAGTGCAAACATGAGAACCGGACTAAGTAGTGATCCGTCACGTGCTCCCAAATACTCCCGTGGAACGGTGTCATTCTTATTCGATGGAACCATTTGAGATCGGTAATATATGCATATTGAAAAAATTCCCTTGGATAACACTCTTTTCCAGGGTCATCTCTGTGTAACTCTCAAGTCAGCCAACATACTTATATATATATATATATATATAATTTTTGGAATCATGACTTGAAACTCAGCAGTACTACCTTAAGAAACCAACAACTACTCAAATGCCGCAAGCAGTCTTTCCATGTGCAGGTTAATTAGGGCCTTCTCGGTTATATTGGGTAAATTATAGGGAGCAGAGATATGATGAATGTGGATTGGCGAGCGAGCGCAAGACTTCTGAATTCCAAAACAAACAATGAATTAATTATAAAAACAAAGTTGGAAGACTGGTAATAAATATATATCGATTACTTATCAAAAGATTTCTTTTTTTTTATAAGTATAATAAATTTATTATTGTTATATATATAATTTTAATTATATATCGCTTAAAATTTTTAGTGAGTTATATTTAAAATTTTTATAATTTAATTAAAACACATACACTTACGTAGTAACCATAAGAAAATAAAAAGGAAAAAGTTAATAATAGATATTAAACAAGGGGGAGGCAACGTTCACTCGTTGAAAAAAAAAAAAAACAAACAATATACAAATATCTGTGTGTGTGCGTGCGTGCGTGCGCGTGCACATGAAGAACAAACTTGATCTGGTCATCTAGTCGCCCATACATAGGCATAGATGTATACTTGATGTTCACTGAGCACTGAACCCCAAGAATAAATGCAATGAAACATTGAGATCGAAAAAACAATTGTTGAGGGGGAGAGAGAGAGAGAGAGAGAGAGAGAGAGAGGTGACTGACAGAGGATAGGAGTGAGGAAAATGGCCGCGTTCTTCTTCCAAATTACCGTAATAACAGTGCTATTGACCGCCGCTGCTTCCACCGTCAAGAGCTGCCCTCCATCGGACCGGCAAGCCCTGCTCTCATTCAGAGCTTCTCTCCACGAGCCTTCCCTGGGCATCTTCAACTCCTGGAAAGGCCCCGACTGCTGCCACAACTGGTACGGCGTTAGCTGCGACCCTGAGACCCACCGCGTTGCCGACATCAACCTCCGTGGCGAGTCCGAGGACCCCATTTTCGAAAAGGCCAACCGGACCGGTTTCATGACCGGCTTCATATCCCCTGCCGTCTGCAAGCTCAACAGCCTCTCCGGCCTCACCATTGCCGACTGGAAAGGCATCTCCGGGGAGATCCCCGGTTGCATCCCGTCGCTTCCATTCCTCCGAATCCTCGATTTAATCGGCAACCGGATCTCCGGCGATATTCCCGCTGGCATAGGTCGCTTACACAGGTTAGCGGTGCTGAATATCGCCGATAATCTTATATCGGGGGAGATCCCGCGCTCCTTGACTAACTTGTCCAGGTTGACGCACCTCGACTTGCGTAGCAACCGAATCTCTGGACCCCTTCCGCCAGATTTCGGCCGGCTCCGGATGCTGAGCCGCGCTTTGTTGAGCCGTAATTACTTCAGCGGGCCAATCCCGACTTCTATAGCCAGTATTTACCGTCTCGCCGATTTGGATCTTTCGCTCAATGAAATATCGGGGGAAATACCGGCATCCCTGGGGAAAATGGCGGTTTTGGCCACGCTAAATCTCGATGCTAACAAAATATCGGGTTACGTACCGGCGACTTTGTTCAGCTCCAGCATCAGCAACTTAAATCTGAGCAAAAACGCGCTGGAGGGCCACTTGCCGGATGTTTTCGGGCCGAGATCGTATTTCACTGTGCTTGATTTGTCGTATAATAACTTCCGGGGGCCGATACCCAGAACGTTGTCGGCGGCATCGTTTATCGGACACATGGATTTGAGTCATAACCACCTTTGCGGGAGGATTCCGGCGGGGGCGCCGTTTAATCATCTTGAAGCCCCCTCCTTTTCGTACAACGATTGCCTCTGCGGAAAGCCGCTCAGAGCTTGTTGATCGGCCATCGTCATCGGCAGCAGCAAACGCATCAATGTAAGTTTTGCGCCACTACTTGCATGCATGCATGCCAAAGGTCGAGTGTTTCATATATTAATTCGGGGTCTCGTGCTAATTTTAATTATTTGCCGCCTGAATATATCGAATATATTAAACGTAGCAGCAACAGTGACTTGCGATGATATTTATGCACGGGGCTTACAGTACTACTATGTTAGCTAAGCTTGTGTTTGCATTAATTGGAAAGCAGCTTAATTTCAGGCAGCTTTCAATAATATAATACTTGATGAATTCATGCACACGTAGTGCAGTACGTAATATTCTGCACGAATTGGGGACATTTGATTGAAGTTTGGTCGTGAGTTGTTGATCTTGTGATTAAGCAGTTTAATCCGACCATAAAACAGCGGAAACTGCTCGTTTATATGTACCAAGGTTTAAATAATTTATTAGAACAAATCGCATTATCGTGATTACGATGTGACTGGCAATTGCATCTTAATCAGATCAAAATATTCGTTGCAAGAGTTCCTTTCGAACGAGAAAATAGGATAACACACACATGTCATATATGATGTGATGCCACTAGAGTAATGGACAACCGTCTTGTACATTTCTAGTCGGTCTCTCCTACCAAATTCAATTCGTTTAGAGTTCGCAGAGCTGTTGCGGCTTTGGGGTTGGGCAGTCATGCCCACTAATAATGTGTATTGCCATATTCAAAGAAAACCACGCTACGTTCTCAAGTAGTTATATATTTAAATTTTTATTTTAGAAGTTTGAATCTTATGAAGGGATAAGAAATTTATAAGAATAAAAGGAATCACCCTATTATTATACGTATGTAGTTCATAGTGTAGTGGATCTCCTGAAGGATTTTTTTTTTTTTTTTAAAAAAAGCATATCACGAGCTGGACAAGTGCGTATGAATGAACAGATAGACGTAACACCAAGCTAAGCATTATACAGCCTTAACACTGAATTTACCAGTTAGGCACCAGTGGTTTCTTATTCTTCCATCTTTGTGTTAGGAAACAAGCTTTAACGGTAATTAATTCGAGGGATGAGCTGCCTGCTTATAAACACTTCTTGGGAAGTCAAAACACACATTACTCCAGTAGGCAGACAATCCGGAGGTTAAATTAAGAAACTGCTATGGCAAAGTCGATTGAGTTAGGCTTGTGTCTTTTGTCCCTTTGGAATTTCAAAATTACAGCTTCGAGTACAAATGATTTGAAGTTATTCAGAGAAATTCGGTAGAAATATTGAAGCTCAAAACCTCATTTCTAAAATTTAATGATGTTAAGAGGAACGTAAATAAAAATAAAACCAAAACACACTATTTATTGAAAGACCAGATCAAAGTACACCAATTCAGCCCATCTGCTCTGCCATTCAGCTTTCCTGACAAGAAGTATGCGAGGCAATGCTTAATGAGGTATAAATGGCTAACCTTTCCAATTAAGTCATGTAAGCAAACTTAAAATTACTATGCATGAATGTTAAAATAGACAGTATAAGATTCATCTCTCAAGCTAAGTAATGGCGCCAGAACAAAGTTTCTCTTCTCCCCCTTTGCCACAAAGCTGATGGGATGATACTCACTTAACCCCTTCTTCATCACAAAGCTAGCTCCTTTGCTAAATCCAGGTTCCGATGATTTGCAGCTAATCTTTACGCTAGGGGCATCATCCCCACCACTAAAAACAAAGCATTCCTTTTGGCTTGCCGACTCCAAGGACACGGTTCCATGCTGTCCATCCAACCCAGAAACCAGGTGGAAAGTAGAATCATCACCGCTGTCAGGACTTGCAATTGCAAGGCTCTTGTCTTTTCCTTGCTGCACTAAAACTGTCCCTGGAAGATCAAATGGTTCTAGCATGACTGATTTCCCAATAGCATCTCTAAAGGTAGATGCATCATTTAAGATGAGTCTAAAAGTGGCATGAACGGATTCATCAGTGCCTGATTCAGGGAACTTTTCCATTTTAATTGATTGGTTTGAATTTGTTAAGATGAAAGTTGAATCTCCTGATGCTTGTGAAAAGGATACTAGATCATTATTATAAGCAACAGGAATTGGAGATATCCAGTCTGATGCAGCTCCCCCTGATCTGATGTTCCAGTCACTGCTGGTTAGACCCGCAAGCAGGTAAGGTCCATACAATATTGCCTGAATAGAAGCATACTCAGCTCGGTCATCTGAACATTGTCAAACAACTCTTTCAGTCATTTACTCTACTGGCAAGAATCCACACTAACAATCAGCAGATGTGCGGAATTAATAAAGCATGTTTCCTCAAGAGTACCTTTGATAGCTTCTGTTCTTAAACTAATGGGCAGCTGAAGGGTTAATTTGTCATCTGCACTCCATTTTCTGGTGATTGATAGGAAATTACCTGCATCAGGAGTAGCAGAGTTGTAACTCCCTGATTGCTCCAAATGATAACAAAAGGTTCCAAAAGATCAGTTCTTCGGCCATTCATGGTCAAAGAGCTTAATCAAACATAAAAGGACAAAGAAGAAAGTGCAGTGCCTCATACCAGGAGCTGGTAGGGCCAAACTTTGGGCATTTAACGTTGCCTTGGCATTATCAGAAACTGTCCAAATTGGTATCCGCAAGTACAAGGTAGATGATTGGCCTGCCCCCTGAAACAATCAGATCCAGCGTGAAATAATGGCGTTGCTTAGAGAAAGAACTGAGAGCACTGCCACTTCTAGGTGGCTGATAGGTGGAATTATTTGTAGCAAAGCAAGTACCTCCTTTGGAGAACATGTCAATGTCACTCGAAGATAAGGATCAGAAGAAACAACAGGATCAACTTTCTGATTAAGCACAATCTGTCCAGATTTCCAATCAAGAGAGCTTGATATGTACTGGATGATGTACAGACCTGGAACTTGTCCTTGCTCTTCAAAGTATATGGAATCTCCCAGCTTTGAGAAAGATTCAATTCCTGTGGAGGCAGCACAAAGCATCAAATTCTAGCACAGCCGAAAAGTTACTTGTGAATGGCAACTGTCAGAGAGGATAATGGAACCTGCAAGTTAAAATGACAAATTTAGCACACAAAAACTCCAAAAATCTCTTTCACACCTGTTCCATAGCAACACCAAAAAGAGTTATCTGGTGTTCCCCATCCATGGTAGCTTCTGGCTTTGGAACTTCCAGGCCTCTGTGGAAGCATATAAATCATCACTCCGGGCTGTGTAGCCCTTTGAATGCCTAACACACCGTTTGTCAAGGCACGCTCATAATAATCTGCATATGCCATTTCTTTGCTCCATCTAAACAAGTGGCGAGAGACCTAAACATTCGAGCAGATAAATTAAGAATTTGAAGTATGTTCAGGTTGGCAACGCATGAAAGTGAAACCAAGTAAAACACAGGAACATGCTGCCGACACCAATTTTTCAATTCTTGGTGCATTAAATCCCAAGGATAGGACAAGGGAGGGAATTGGTGGTCACTTGGCGATACCTTCAGCATGTTATAAGTTGTGCATGATTCTTCATTCTCTGACTGCAATGTGCTAGCTAGTCGCTTTGGATCAGACCTGATGGTGCAGAACAAGGTATTAAGGGACCCAAATTAATGACTATTGTTTTTTGCAATAAATAAGATCAACTTCTTCTATTCATTAGTACCAAAACTCGCCAACTGATGTTCCTCCTGTAGCATAGGCATGAGAAGTGTTGACAATGTCCATGAAGTATGTTCCTATATCCTGGCACACCAATCGGTATAAAAAAGGATAGTAAAAAGAAATTAAGCATTTCCGCTAGAAAAATACTTGGATGTCTCACAAATATTTAAGCCGTCAGCAAGACATTACTACATGTTTAATGTTGTCCCTAGGGAAACCGGATGGGGGGGCAGGTTCAAAATCAAAAGCAAATATGCCATAGAATAGATTATTTTAAACGAATACACAAACTCAGTTCATGAGTAGAACTGAATGGCGAAAAAGGATTCACGTAGCCGATCCTAGTTAAATTTGAGACAACAACTTTGCTGCTGTTGTATGCACGTTGAACAATAATAATCCACGTAGGAATATAGCAGACATAGGTAGTCAAAATGCTGCTAGACTTCATTAAATGAAAAAGTCATTGTGGTGAGTAGGTTACCCTATAAAGTGCATCACCAGTGACTTCATATCGCATCTGTGATCCAATAACAACAGGGATATGCGTGTTGGCATGGAAACCTGATATGTCATCAGCCTGCAAGCAATAAATGACATGGGATTCATCCGAAAATCCAATGGTCTGATTGTGGAAATCTAGAAGGCAACAACGGCAATATTTTGTTTCCTATAAATGAAAATGGCAATTTTTCGCTAGCCTATTTCACAATGCAAAGCATTAATATGTCAAAAGTATAGATCATTCTGTCACCAAAGTACAAAAAATTTACTTGTACTGCGAGCAAACCAAGGAAGCATGGTTTGTCAAAAAGGTGAGCCAACAATAAATGCTTGGAATCTCCCTGCACGTAGAAGCATATGAAGCCCATGTCAGAAACCAACAGCCATGATTGAACACTGCTCTCTTCAGGAAAAAAGTGGTTGGTCTTTCCGGAGTCAACTGGCGAAAAATCTCCCACAGCACGTTTATGAAGTGCTTCAAGAGCTTCGGTAAATTTGATGACTTACTGTTATCGTGAACAACCTGTAAAGGACATCATTCATTCCCCCAGTTTCTTCATTGAGAGATTGAAAATGTCGTTCCACCGTGTATCTGGCTATAACATTTTGAACACGGTTGTAGAAGTAATCAACCATCCATGTCGTCATTTTAAGAGCTTGAGCATTATCTGCTACAGTATACTGATCCAAAAGACCAGCCAAGATCTGCCAAGTTGACAAGACAAATTGTATATCTGCTTAGACACTTGTTGTGATTCCTTTTTCAGGGGCAATTAGAAGGAAGATTCACCTTATGAATGGTGTAGTATGGAGCCCAGACAGGTTTTATAGCTTCGAAGCGATCAAATAGCTCAGACGGAAAGGCGGAGAGATATCCGTTGCCTATTTTGTTTTGACAGGCAGATAGAGCAGACACTACTGCAGACATTTTCTCTTTGAGAGTGTCATTATGAGTGCTAGCCCACATTTTTGCTGATGCACTCAAGTAGTGCCCTTCAAAACATGCCATAAGGCAAGATTAAATTGCTTGTCATAAGCCATGGATTAGTATCTTGGAAATATAACTTTGCAGTAATGTTTAATTCAGATGCAAACAGATCAATACAGTTGAATTTTGCCAAAAAAATCCATACTTCAGAAAGGAAAAAAATGTTCAGCTAATCAACAGGATTTGTTCTAGTTGATATCCCCACGAGTCAATGCATTATGAATAGGTTTCAAGTCATCTGCAATAAAATGCACACAGACCTTTTGAATTCCAGAGCACGTTCACTAAAGAAAGGAGTGCAGAAGAAACGGTAGATAAAATTGCCTCCCGGCGAGAAAACAGATGGACGAAAAGGTCTGCTTTTAAAGCAGAATGATTAATGAACCAAGGATCAAGTTATCTACGATAGCTAATGATCTGCTCCGTCAAAAAGTAAAAGTGGAAGAGATATAAAAAAGCATAGCATGAATAGTGCGATGATGATTTTTACACTTTCGAAAAAGTGTTTTCAGGGCCCTTTTTAGCATTCATAGAACTTATGGCAAACTCGAACGAAAAGAGAGATGACTAGGAAAAGAATTGTAGGCCTTTTGACGATATGATACATCGGTAAATCAACGACCATCAACCAGAATCACAAACTAATAAAACTAACCTACAAAGTGGCCACGTAGCTCAACGTCAGGGGCCTCCCAGCCACCGTAAGCCTTGCCTGGGGTAGGCAAACCTGCGGTTTTCCTGAAGCTCCAAACGAGTCTATCTACATCCAACATCAGCAAGTACTCCAAATTTGTTTGTTGGGCCTGCCAATGAATTGAACTCGGGTCCAATCTCACATCATGTAGTGATACTTCTTGAAGGAAATCTCCGAGAGATTCAAGGGAAGTTTTCATCTTCCTGTACATCATTGCCCAATCGAACTCATCTTCTTCTCTCAATAATTTTCTGGGTAGCAAATTAGCCCAAGCTGAGTCGTCGGTTGGTGTCAAATGATAGTGTGCAAACATCTCTTCTTTCCAAGTTTCATTCTTTGATGCCAAGAGTTCATATCGCAATGTATGTGATGACAGCTGGGTAGGAATGTTTGTACATTCCTTGGCCTCGATCCCGACAAAATCACGTAGCAGAAACAGAGCAACCATAATCAACAACTTAAAGAGCACCGTACCCTTCATTTTTTGTCTCTTTTGTAGGTTCAAGTGAGCTTAAGAGAAAAAAAAAAAAAAAAAGATCCAATCTTTAGACTAAGGAGACCTTTATAGCTCCAACCCAACTATTGGGAACCAGAAATGGACATTTTAGCAAACCAGCGGATATGCAGGTAATCCAAATTTGAGTAAACGTAAGTCCACTAAGGAACCCACAAAAAAAAAAAAAAAAAAAGACCCAGGAAGCAAGAACTTCAGAAGTAAATAATTGGGGAAGAAACAGTAACTGAAGGCATAAAATCCAAACCTTTTAGCATGACTTATTAGAATTAGAGAGAAGAAAAGACAAAAAGAACTGAATTTGAGTGAAGCGGACAAGAAGGAGAGTTGAAAATTGAACCAAGAACACTCAATTCAAAGCAGGATTAATAAGAAATCCACGAGCGCACTCGTGAAGCCAGTCTATGGACAGAAGGAAGATTCTGAAAAATGCTGCAGTTAATAAGCGCAACAAGGTCTTTACCATCTCGTGAAAGGCAAGAATTGGGTTTCTTGCGAATTAATAAAAAATTGGAAAATTAAAGGCTATGAAGTCAAGCAAAAGAATACGAGTGGTGTGTGGGTGTAATGCAAGACAAAATCAACCAGAAGATATTTACGGAGAAAGAAAATGACGGGGAGAGACGGAGAAGAATCACGGATGCAGAGCTGGCTGCCATTTACGGTTAAGGTAAGGGCGGCTTTAAAATGTATTGGAGGAGGTTAACGTGGGACCGTGGGGGAGATAGGAAGAGACATGACCGAGTTGTGGCGAGAAACGGCCTGAACGTGTGAGAGTTGGGAGACTCCTTCAAATCGATTCCCACCCACCAAATTTTCCCATTTAGAAACCGAATATCAGCTTTCCATTAATTAATTAATTAATTAATTGATTGATTAAGGAACAATATTGGAAACAAAAACAAAAAAAAGGGAAAAAAATTGAAGGGGAACGGCTTTTGCGATGTAACTTTATATGCTCTTTGCTTTTATTTATTTATTTATTTATTATTTTAATAAAATATATTTTATTTTTATCTTATTTTATTTTAGCTTCGAAGTTTGCTCTGAATCCCCGCAGTGCAGGGATCGCGAGGCGTGGGTCGCAGGTCGCTTTAGTGGGGCCAGCGCAGGAATCTCTGGAATGGTAGTCTCACTCCGTCAGTCAACAATCACTTTACCTAATCCCCCATTTGCTCGGTGGCTTCTATCTCACCGCATTATTTCCCAGAGCGTATGCCTTTCCAGTTTCTTTCTACGTACGGCTCCTTCGAAGCAATACTTTACCCTAAGTCCCTACTGTATACGTATCCCCCCGAAGAATAATTCCATGCAGGAGGAGGGTACCTTCGTAGAGACAAAGAAGCCCAAAGCTACCGCTACTAGCTGTCTCGACGTAATTGCTAGGCGAGCGAGGCGACCCACACTTTTCGGAGAGAAACAACCCGAGAAAAAAAAATGAAAAGCTTTTCGCATAGGAAAATCCTTAGAAAGCAAGGAATGTTTTCGTTCGGTTTCTTCGTGAACCCGAATTATTTTTTTTTTTTAAATTACAAAATTCCAACTCATAACAATTGCGCAATCAATGAAAGAGCCCCCCCCAACGTCGAAGCTGCTTTATATATATATATATATAATTTTTTTTTTTTTTTATAAAAAAGGGTTTCGGTTTCGAAAGAAAATATTAATTTTGGCTTTGCTATTCCCTCTGGTTTCAAGAATAGATAGAAGGCAGAAGGTCACGAGGGCCTGTTCCGATCGTAGAGTCGTCTAATTGATTGTACCGACCAACTTTGCACAGACAGAGGAAGTAATGACCCCCTCGACGCAATCGGTAGTTTCTGTTCCTCTTGCCAGCTACTCCCATTCCCGTCTCTAATTTGGGGTTGGGTAGACGTTAAAACGCAGTCTCTATTAATTATATATACGTGTGTGTGTGAAAATATACGCCCACCACCACGTAGAGAGAGTTACTGGGTAATGGGAATTCAAATTCTTGGTAGCGTAGCGTTGGACCAGACCATTTGTCTCTAACTAGGCGTAGACTGGCGAGAGATGATTTAGTGGAGGAGGCGCGCGTGAAACATGACATGTCGCTTTGCGTACCTTCTCCACCATTTTAGTCCCCCGTTCGGTCTCCCTACCAAAACTGAATTGGCGGGCTCCTTTTTAAGCCTCGTTATTCGGCTAGGCACGACCGTGGAATGCGCCCCCGCACGATAAGCATACGTTGTGACCAATGATACGAAAAGATAATCAATTAAAATGTCGTGACAAATAAGAAACATGGTCGAGACTTGGCTTTCCTATGTAAATTCACACGTTAAGGAAAATGCCAACACATACCTTCTAAGTTTAATTTCCTGAGTTTTGTTAAGGAATTTTTTATACATAAGTGATGCTGTATCGTATCCTATCACCAATAATAATAATTATTATTATTATTTAAAATTAATAATAATTAGAATAATATTTAAGTGAATACTAAATTCATAAATTTTGATATTATTTTTTAATTTAAAATTTTCTTCATTAAATTTGTTATTTTTTAACTTACTAAGAATTTATTATTAATTAACTAAATCAATTTATAAGTTATTTATATTTTATCTAATTTTAGAATATATTTTTGCGAATATTTCAACAATTATGATAAGATATATTTTTGTTATTATATTTTATTATTTTATTTATATCTATTATTGGTATACGTATATATTTCAATATATATATATATTACCTTTTATTACTTTATTAGTGTTATTAATGAACATAATTTATCTTTTCTTTTTTTACAAGAAGAATTAAGAAAAAAATTAAATATGATATTATTAAATAATAAATTTATAAATTTAATATTGTATATTAATTTAAAACTTTAAATAATAAAATTAATGAATTATTCCTCCTCTCATTTTCGAGCACGGGAGTAATTTGGACCGAGTGGATCGATATCGTCCAAAAGAGGAAGCAAAGGGAAGGGAAGGGAATTCGCTGCTAAGAAAAGGAGAAGAGACTCTCGTGTAACGCGACAAACTATTAAAGGTGTATTTCTCATCATCTTATACTTCTTTTTTAAGCTTTGTAAGAAAGATGCCAGATGGGGGTCTTGGATAAGGATGAGCACAAGAGTGATCGACTTGAAAGCTCAATATATATATATATATATGTGTGTGTGTGTGTGTATCTAGGTAAGATTTGAACATCAATGGAGAAGGGTGGATTTGTCGAAGCATGTGGTGGCACAGCAAAGCCACAATACAGGAGAAGCGCACTGGGACGTGGGGCTGTTTAGGATATATTCCATCTATTCTATAGGGGCGAGGAAGCAGGCCGAGGCACCCATTTTTTGTCATATTTAGTTCTTCTGTTTTTTTTTTTTTTAAATTTTATTTGGAAACGAAAGAAAGAAAGATCATTTAATTAACACCATCCTAATCATGTTAAGCCTGCGATGAAGTTGTTAATGCCCGCCAATACAGCCGAGTTACTCAGCATGTTAGTGGTTGGACCAAATGTGCCCATGGCTAGGATGACATCAATGCGGGCCGTTCTTCAGCTGGGCCTACCTTCCTTTCCCCTCTATTCCGGCCATTGATTCGATGCCTCAGTCCTCGGCCCGTGGAAATGGTTTCGGCTGCAGAGAAATCCCCAGCTTCCTTAATTTGCCAAACGCTTTGTCTGATTTCACACAGAAATTGGCCTCTCTTACGTCTAGACCTCTCCATTGTTTTATTTTATTTTTGGTTTGAATCCATTCTGAATTAATTACTAGAAATTTTTAGTTTTCTACTTGCCATCTCCAATGTTGCTGTGAAACATAGGAACTCAAGTCATTTTCTCGGAAAATCAATCTTATAGAAAAATTAATTTCCCAAGATAAAACAAATTGACCCTTATACATTTCACAATAGAGCATACGGAGTAAGAGTCAGTGCCCAGGCATCGTATGCATACGGACATCAATGACAAGAGAATCTAGTGTGATTATGAAGCCCCAAAATCTCGCTCGTCTCACTCTCCGAAAATTATTAATATTCTACTTTACCGAAAGATGGAAACAACAAATGATTAGATTTCAAGCCGAGCCTAGGTGGGTCAATTGCAAAAAGGCCCAGAGTATAGCAACAAGTATGGATTGAGGCCTATGTTATTGCCATCCATCCAGGCCGATCATCTCACGGATGATTTGGATTTAGCCTCTCGCCGGCTGTCCAATAACTCTCTACCATTACAGGTGGTCTTCAATTCCTGGATCAAGAACAAGATGCAGGTGCCCAATTCTTATTATTATTACTATTATTTTCTTCTTTCTTTCTTTCTTTCTCTGTCTCTCTCTCTGTTTTTTTTTTAACGATCTGTGTGGGTCAGCCATCCTTGCGCCCATGATTGAGTTGTATTGTACGGGCTCTAAAGCCTAAACCCCACTCATTAGGGAAGGGTTATTGGCGTGACTGAGTTACTTAAAGGTGCAAACTTTCTGGATGCAGCTGACTAATGTCCACGAGTATTTTTCTAAATATCGTTCGGAGAGGGACTTTCAGGCCTCCAAGATTTAGGAAGCTTAGTGATTAGCAAGACCATTTTGGCTCTCGGGGTGTATTTGAGCTTAATACTCTTTGAGAATAATATCGAATAACTTCGGGAAGAAGACGAATGAAATCGAAAAGAAGAAAACGACGTTGATTTTGAATATTATATATGGAGGTTAGATGCAAATGCAATATGATTATTTATTAACGATTCTTTTTCATGATCCTGACCCGAGGCTTTCGGAGCGATGAAGTAAAAAGGGTAGGTATGCTACGTACTCGGAGAGACATTGCTTAAAAATTTAGCAATCTTTCTTCGAACCTTATCCTTGCCTTAACGCCATCTCCAAGCGAAGGGCCGCGATTCGAAGACAACTACTCCTGGCATATTTTGATCCCAACATTTAAAATAAAATAAAATAAAAAAGAAAAGAAAAAAAAAGAAATAAAGCTCAGTTCACACGTCAGCATGGCATAAATATTACTAA
>JAFFZT010000101.1:0-42804 GCA_019804595.1 Bruguiera parviflora | reverse complement strand
GTAGCAGTTTTTACTCTGGAACCCAAAAAAATAAATAAATAAATAAATAAATAAATAAAAAGAAAAAAAGATTTAGTTAAAAAAAAAGAGAGAGAGAGAGAGAGAGAAAAAAGAAAAAGAAGTTAAGACTTTAAATATTTCTTTCTTTCTTACCGTCAATCATATTTACTCAAGACTCCTTTCTACTTAAAAATCGCCCACATCACACATATAAGTAAGCTCGATGACAGCACCACCATTGCATTGCAAGATAATAGTCATTCTATTGTACTTGCCTTGATGATCCTCGTAACCTTCATTTTTTTAGGAAAGGGAAAACAAGTAAACAATCGAGGGACGGCAGAGTCGTCCCCACAAAAGAAGCAAAAGAAATGCCAACAATGTATGGTGGTGTCACTCTGAACGTGATTCCTTTAGTAGTACTAATAATGCATCACATGATAATTGACGAGATAATTCCACCTCCAGTGCATACCACTTGTAGTCTTATACATCATACTAATTGATAATTTGTTATTGACTATAATACTGCTAAAAATTAATTAGTGTTGGTGCTATCATACCGAACTAGTCATACTAGTGAGTTGTCTGTCGTGGGAGGGACCATACCCACTCCACTTTGGTTAGAAATGTCTCCTTAGTTTTTGGTACGTAGCTAAGGAAATCGATCGTAGATTGCCATAAAACTAATGTGAAATTGTTGGTCTGCTTTTCTGGGATAAGCTGGCATGCTTCTGTTGGTTTGGAAGAATGTCTTCTAAAGCGTTGCTTTGTTGCAAGCACCCGTGTTGTATAGTTGTGTTGTGTTTATTCTCCGAAGCTAAAAGAAAAATGAGAGCAAAAACATAGGCGCTGGATGGATGAGTGGTAAATGGTGATTTTGGAGAGTTGAGAGGATGCTGAGCTGTTCCAAGGGCAGCTACTTGGCCGAAAGGGTGGAGGGATCGATGCGGTGTGGGGGACAGAATTATCCATTACCTTCCAATGCACTACATTGTCTTCTTTTATTTTTCTCCTTTTTACTTTTCCATAAAACAGTGAATCATGTGAAGAATATACATACAGTGCTCCTCTGGGGACCAAAAATTCCAAAACTGAGGTGTCTCTTTGTCTTTCTCTGTCTCGATTATTGATTGAAAATTCACATCAGATTGAGAAACCCATTTCGCACACACACACACACACACACACACACACCCACACAATCTCCATTCCAATTCTTGGCTAGTTCCATCAAACACCCATGACTTCCGAGAATATACCCTTGTCTGAGAACGTCTTATTCAAGTAACTTAGCATCCTTCCTTATTTGTGGCTCCTTGCAATCCTGTCGCATTGCATACATTATTGCTCGTATTCTTCTTCTCAATCAGTCAACAATTTTGTTATCATTTTTGACATTCGCATACATAGTTGTCAAAGTAACGCGTACTGCAATTTTGTAGTTTCGTCAATCCCATTAACGATGGTTCCCTTTCCAGTGGTTCTATGCGATATGGCAAACCCAAAAAATTCTCTTTTTAAGGCATCTTCTGCGATGATTATTCCATTTGCAAAGAGTTCAACATTGATCCTACCTTCTATGGTGCAATTAAAGAATCCCAGCACTCCCTGCCATAATTTTCTGAAACATACAATAGGTATTTCTTGGACTGAGAGCAGATGTTGTACTAGAAGACATGTCAAGAAGAGTAAGATGGGGTGGGGTGGGTTAATTTTAGCTATCCTTCGGAGTACGTGCTTTCATAATCTTGATCTAGAAAAGCATGGTGAAACTATTAAGACTTTCTATTCTTTTCCAGGTCGATTAGTGCTTTGCACCATTATACAGTAAGCCAGGAATAGAATTTCATCCATATGGAATAAACTGGAAAGTTATCATAGTTTTGGACAAAAGTATAAGAATCTAAAACTTGCGTCTCTATTAGACAAAAAAAAAAAGAGAGAGAGAGAGAGAGAGAGAGAGACTCTTCCTTATCAAGCCTCGAATCAAGACAGGTTTTTTCTTCTCCCTCGTTGTTTTATTTTTTCATCTCCTTCTTGTTGTTGTTTATTGAGATACCGAGACATGGAATTCCACGTAGGACTGCGGAAATGCTTGATAAAGACGGAGAACTAACTAATTTTGGTTAGAAAATTGAGGATGATAGGATTTGTTTATTGACCCATTAACTTTTGGTGAGCCAACCCAGACCCCACTTCCCTTCCTTTCCAAAAGGCTGACGTTCGGCTCGAATTCGATCGTCAAACATCCACATTGCTGGAAAGGATTAATGCTACACTGCTTGCGAGTTTGTGTTAAGTAAAGTAACAGGGTTCAAATTCTATCTCTTCCGTCTTCTTCTTCGCTATATATATAATAAAAGAAAGGATTAATGGGCATTTATTTGGTTTAATTTCATCAAACCGCCACTTGTGTATACAAATAAAATAAAATAAAATCAACAACCCTCCCCGGTCCCCACTGTCAGTGATGCTTTTCATTCGTTTGTCTATTTGGTATTGGTCAAAGCCCACAAAGACCTCCCGTTCCCACACCCACAAACCTGCTGAGACCTCTGAAACCCCTAAACCCGGATTGACCGTTCATCCATATCTTTGTTTTCCTATTCGTCTTGCCAAAATGTTGTTTATTGGAATGGGAACCATCTCCGATCTTCGGTTAACGAAGCTGTATCTTTGTCTTGCATATGTGTGTGTGTGTGTTGTGTACAACTTTTTAAAAAGAAAGCTTTAATTGTGACGCTCATCATGGTGGTCCGGTCGGCGTATTACAGTTCTAAAGCAAAGTAAACCGTAAAGAGAACACAATAAGACAGTCGCTTTCTTTAATTTCAGTTAGAGACAGATCGGAGAACGGAGAAATGAAAACACGGTACCCCGTGTTTCTTTCTTTTTTCATTATGAGATGCCTCTGTGGTACGATCAAAAGTGAATAGATTCTGCCATTTTGAGAAATGTTCAAAGTGGAAGTGGAAATGGAAGGCCGAGGGAGCATTCTTTCTTCCGCCACTGCCTTGGGGGGGGGGGCTCCTCGCGTATTGTGTTAGTTTTGTCATGTCTCTATTGTTCCCTCTTGGTAAAAAGAATATTCCGAATTTGCTTTGTTATTTAATTACTTACTGAGCCGTTCGTTAGCATCCATCGGGAACAAAGACGAAGAAGGAAGGAAGATATCCAAACATATACATGGGAAGTAGGCACCCTCTTCCATCCAATTTCATTGACACTTGTTAGGCTTCCGCGCTGTGCGCATAGGCTCATGTTTATTACTTTGCTCCTTTCGATGATGCCCCTTCTGACTTCCGCGGCCAAATCAACTCTGCCTTCCTTATCCTTTGCCATCGTCGTATTGAATTGTTCTTTTGGATCCTTGTAACCTACGACGACTACCTCCTGCTATTGCCGAATGATTTGTTAGTGCACTTTACCGTGGCTTTTGCTTTCGAGCCGTTTTATTCCGGTATCACTGTAACATAAATGTCGGCCCGTCGGCACTTTGGGGAATTACTCAGCGTTTGGAGCCGGACAGACTGAAACTGGTAGAAATGGGTCCTGTTGGGCTTCAGCGTCTGAATCCCTCAGGCCTAGTCATGTAGCTAACACGCGCAGTCTTCGAGAGGAGGCGCCCTCCGTTGATGAACTGGAACTACTAATTTATAAATTTTGTAATAAGAAAAGAGATAATGGTGTTTGAATTTTTCTTTTTCCGTTCTCTACTTTATATATATATATATATATATACACATAGGCCTTCATTCGGACTTGAAAAAACCGTAAAAGGAATGGCTACTCGAATCCTTGGTTCGGTGGTTGTCATCTTGGCCTCCTGTATTCGCACCCGCGTGGCCGGAGATCGGATTCAAAAAGAACAGCTCATCCGATTTCCTTTTTTTCTTTTTTTTTAAAATAATTTTTTGCTCTAAAAAAAATTAGTGTTTACTAATAGAGGGTTTTGAACTAGTAGAAAGAAATTGGAGTCTTTGATTATCATTTCTGTTACAGACACCTGTTGTCAAAAACGAATTACAACGATCAAGACTTCTGCTTGTTGATTATCATTTCCAATCTGAAAAGACTGCTGCATTGGCTCACAGATGAAATAACAAAAATCCAGCAAGGATAAGAAATCAAGAACCAAACTTCCAACTGGACAATGAAATAAATCATAAAAATGCTGCAGCTGGATGCAATAAAAACCTCTGCAAACGATCTAGCGTTAACTAGAGAAAATACAGTGAAGTGATTGAGTTCTTGCCTATTGCCTAGTTGGGACGAGAATTCTCTTGCATAATACAGAAAATCGGCCCTTAAAAGGAAGTTCCTCGAGGGATTCTGTTTGCTTTATATTGGATGCCTTTTTTGGGACACCACCAGCAAAGTCGAGCGCTACAACAATTGTCCAAAATGTTCAGAATTTGTGTGTTGAGACGACAACGAAAAGAGATGCCAATTGCTAATGATGGGATGAGAATGCGAGATTGCCCTACGTGTTGTTTCATGCAGACATGCTATATAGTGAAACATGGACCAGAATTCACAAATAGATTCAAGGTAGGGTTGCCTAAGTTGGATTAAAAAAAGCTATTTGTAAGAGGTCTAAGAAAGATGCTCATTATCCACAATGCAAAAAGACTATCAAAGAAAACCCGGAAACACCATACCTTTGTCCCAGCAATGATGGTGCCATTTATGGGATGCGCAGCACAAGCAGTAACTCCTTCAGACAATGGAACAAACCTATTTTGCATGCTTTTGCTGTTTGTCACAGAATGCATCTCCGCATCCTCCCTAGATCAAGATAAACAGAGGGATGAATGAATTCCAGTGAACCAGAGGGATTCTTCTTTTTTTTCTAATAGAAAAAATAACCAGAGGGATTCTTTGCCTAAGCACTTATAGAGAGACAACAAAAACACAATTTGCCAACATCCTCACATTCTTAGTTATACAGGAAGATGCCTAGAAATATTCTCACATCTGAGGACAGGAAAGATCAAAACCTTAACATCATTCTCTGAAGAACTTGATGGCAGTCATTTACCTGTAATCTACATGGCAGGGAGAGCTAGGGTCAGGATAGAAATCTAAAAGATGAATGCCAGTGTCCGAAGATGATCCAATCACATAGGTCTGCATAAAAGGATATTCCACTTAAGTGTTACAAAACAGAAACCAAAAGAGTCAAGCTGATGACCTAAATAGCTTGGAATCAGGTTTGGGAGGTTGAATAAATCAAGATTGAAAAAGATGAGGTAAACAAAATGCAATCATGCTAAGCTTGTCCCTCCATAGAAGTTGGCAAAAACTAAAAAGCCATTGAGACAAAAGATTGAATAGCACATTGATTAATCTCAATTAGCATTGCAAAAACCTCCAATTGGGCAAATAAATGATCCAAAATGCAAAAGCAGGATATTTTGCCTAGTCACAATAAAGTTCCTTCATTTGTTCATAATTTGCAACTGCCACCACGTATCTGCACTCATCTCAGCCATCTTGTAAAGTTGTATGGTGCATTCAATAGGATATAGCACTATAACAGAATGTTAGATTTCGATGCAGTGAACCCAAATGTAACAAGGTAATTTAGGCATCTTACTGAACATGCTGGTAGCCATGATGGTTTTCTCAAGGACAGCAGATTGGCAGAAATGTTGGAACCATCCCTAATCACCCAAACCAACAAGCATAAACAAAATTAGAATGTTTGTCAGTGCTACCTTTTAATAGATAGTGCAATTTCAGTCATATCAGATTTACTTACAGCCAGGCGGGGGGAGGGCAATGAACATGCGTAACTTCAAAATTATAAATATCAAAAACGCCAGACCTGAAATAAATGACGAGGAAAAAAGACTATTAGTTAGAAAAATGCTGTGATCTTAACCGTGACGCAACCAATAATGAAAGCAAATGGCACATGGCAGTCATCAGTGATCTGGAGAGAAAAAATGCCCTCAGAGAAACGGAAGGGAGCTTCACTCATCTTTTGCTTTATAAACAATCAAGCAAAGAGTTGAAAACCCCCTAAAGTGTAGGGGGACACGGAATAGAAAAGTGCTATTACTTTCTGATCTACCGACTATCATCAAACGGAACACTAACTGATGTGGAAAGAGGGACTAAAGTCAATGGAGTGCACTTTGTAGTACATGGGGTTTTTGCTTTTGGAAATAGAACGGTGCATCAAATCTTAACCTACCAGCCATCATCAAGATGGAATGCCAGCTGATGTGGACAAGAGGGATCAAAATCAATGGAGTGCACTTCCTTGGTGACGATATTGGATTGTGCCTACATAACAAAGTCAGGAAGTGGCTCAGTATGCACTTAGTACCATAGAAAGATATCTGGGAAGAGTGGAAATCGTACAATCATAAGTACCTTCAGAGAGCCAATTTTCTCTAACATTGATGCTAATTTCCAAGAAGCTACAGGTGGATGGCACACCTAGTTGGAAAAAATTCAGAACATGTACAATAAGAAGAAGATACATTATTGAACCCAGGACACAATCTATAAGTACAAATCTAAAAGCAGATGCCATTCTTAAGTCGACATAATTCCTGAAGAGTTATTGAACATTAAAATGAATACTAATAGCATGCATACTAAATAAATACATAGTCTTTTACCTCTTTATGGCATTGAAAAGCAGAAGATGCTCGTCCTCCACGGAGATCCCACATGAAAATTACTCCATGCCTACCCGCCCCAAAAATCAACTGCAGCAAAGCTATTTTTGCATAAGTCCATCAGTCTCACAGAAGGTGCAGGAGAGAACAAAAATTTTTGCATCTCATGATGGTAGAAACCACACAAATTCAGCTGCTCAAATATCAGAATGAACAATAGATTCTGGATAGCATTATGATTCCCTTACTTAATTGCTACTGTTTCCTCATTTCATCATTTCATGTGAGGGAACCTCAAGTTCTTCAGAATAATCCACTGATATGCATCTATTGAGGATTCCATCCAAAAAGATATTAAAAAAATATGTATTTTAAGGCATTTCAAATTGATAACACTAAGAGAAATTCGAGGAGGGAAAAAGTTGGCTGAAGAATCATATCTTCCAAAAAAATAATTACAGTTCCCAATATAATGCCATGTTTTAACTTATAAGTCAACCTGATTATCCACATTTAACTGGACTCTGTTAATTGTGCTACGTTGATTAGTTGAGAGCTCAAGACATGGCAAGATGCTCGTTCTTCTATCCCAGACATTGACTACTCCATTTGTATCAGAAGCAATCAACCTATCATCAAAAGAGGAAAGCATAAGACTACATGGTGTGATGCATACTAAAGAGAGCTGTTAAAAATGTACTCAACAGAGCTATAGATCACCAATGCTGTCCCAGGGCAAGTATCGCAAACCAGAATTTGAATCATGAAAGCAATGCAAATAGAATAAACCACAAAGTCTTTTCTCTTTGTAAAATGTGATCACCACTCATTATCCTAAGCTGATTTTCTCTTAATGTTTCATTTATGTTTCATATCTTCTAATCTTTGGTTCTTCTGACAAAAAATGAATCACTTTACTGACCTTGATTCATCAATTGTTGTAAAAGCTATATCACATAGACCTTTATGAATGTGAGACCCATGAACAGCGGCAGTACGCCTTGTTCTCAACACCTGCATTGACATCAATGAAGTGTACGCATTCAAAAATGGAAATCTAGAGATTTACATTGGCAAATAAGCAATGCCAATCGAGACTTCATTTATAAGTTTAGTTGCAGTGGTGAAAGATAAACATTAAGAGAGTTCACGAATTCCAATTCTAACAAACAAAATAATTTGTGAAACCTTCATATAACTACCTTTTCTGTTATGTTAAAAGGAAAGCACTAGAATGGCAAGGAACACAATCAGGAGGATATTTAGGGTTCTTGTTTATATATGAAATAATAATTGGAATAAAATACTTCCAACAAGATAATGTAATTGCAAAAGGATAAATAAGATCAGAAGTGAAAACGCCACTTACTTCCACAGGTTCAGCAGAAATATAGCTTATGTTAAAGATCTTTACTTCACTACATCTCATCGATGTACAAGCAACCTGGAGAACTGAAAAAGTTAATTACACATCACAATATAGATTTCATAAGTGAAATAATATAAACAGCTCACACAACAAACAGCCATATTCATTGTTCTTGTTCTTGTTTCTCCAATTAAAAAAGTCTTCAAGTAGTGACTACAAGAATAAGCTGTCATTTTTGGAGGACCCACTCGGGTAATATTGATGACTGAATAACAGCAAGTTTACATGCCAAACCTCATCTTGGTTACCAGGGTTCCAACCAACAGCATCGAGTTGTTGATGCAAGGGAAGGTGCAATACATACATACTTTCATCTTTCTCTGAACCTAATTAAAGGAAGACAAAAAAAAAAAAAAAGGGAATCCTGAAATGAAGCAATTAAGAAATAAGTTATCCCTAAATGCAATAATGCTGCAATCTCGTGGAGAGAGAGAGCAGATGGGAAAACCAAGAAACCATCCTTTCTATATAATAAAGGGAAGCACCCCATTGACCTCGGGTTGTAGCTCAAAGTACTTACATGGCGAAGGGTCATTAATGTGGCAGTAAAGAGTTTCAAAGTCATGAACAGTTAAGCATCCTGATTTTGTGACTGATACCAAGTATATGCCCTGGAACACATTCACACATAATGAAAAACATAGGGATGAGTGAGCGAGAGACACGAAAGGCAGAACAAGAATGATAAGGACTGATGTTAAGGAGATTGGAAAACATTTTACCTTGCTGTCAAATTGCAGGGAGGAGATGCCTTGTCTAACAAAACGATTTGAAGAGAATTTTAAAAAATAAATAAATAAATAAATAAATAATATATATATATATAGATAGATAGAGAGAGAGAGAGAGAGAGAGAGAGAGAGAGAGAAGGGGGGGAGGGGAGGAGTCGATCAGCAGCAGAAGTGCAAAGCAAAGCTGAAGCTACATCAAATGGAAGAAAAATGGAGGGGTGCGGCAATTTGTGTGCGAGTGAATAAGGGATTGCAGAGGCATTGGGTCCCATGAGAGCTGATAGAAATAAAGCATATGGCGGATTAATACTAAATCTGCTCAGCATACAAAATGAGAATGGGACGGACCAACAATAGAAAAGGAAAGTCAATTGTCTATGAGGAGGCGATAAAATTGAGAGAAGGAAGATATCATATCATGTTAGATTCTTATTATTATTATTAGCAGCAGCAGCAGAAGAAGAAGAAGAGGAGGAAGAGGAAGAAGAAGAGTGACCGACTGACTTTTTAACTGGACAAGTGCTGGGGTCCACATTTGCGAGGCCATCAATCCAGTGAATCTGCCCACCCAAAATCAATAATGATCATCATCAACTCCTCACTCGACTAATGCCTAGTTGGGTTTAAAACAAAACAAAAAAAAAAAAAAAAAAGGAGAATAGAGAGAGAGAGAGAGAGAGAGAGAGAGAACGAGGAGGAGGAAGGAGGAACTGAATTGGGAGAGGCGGGTGGGTGCGTGCTTACATGTGTGGGGCACGGAACTCCTCCACTCAGATGATATTGATGCGGAAATGCTCCAATCTTTCCAAAACAAAACAAAAGAACGAAAAAAGAGAAGCACGAATAACGACCCATGTTCGCCGGCTTAAATTATTTTTATTTTTATTTTTTATTAATTAAAAAAAATAAAAAAGAGAAGAACAGAAAAAGAACGAGAGAGAGAGAGAATTAAATTAATAAAAAGAAGGCAGATCTAGATAGATGGATGGATAAATGGAGAGATTGGAGGAGGAGAAAAGGGGAATACGGGGGGAGGGGCGTGCCTGAGAATAGGAATGCAAAAGGAGAGTCGAAGAGAGGCGGTGGCGGTAGTGAGGATCCACCCTCCCATTCAATTCAACCGAGCTCCTCTTCCACTTCCGTCCACCTCCTCCTCCTCCTCCTCCAGCACGACGCCCTCTTCTCCATTCCATGCGACACAACAAGGACATCGGGTTAGAATGCACGCAGTCACTCAGTCAGTCAGCGAAACCATAGAACTTTTTTTTTTTTTTAAAGTCGGAGGGAACGCAGCCTTGCGGCAGAAGATTTTACCCGACCACCGCCCCTTTTACCCCTTACCTGCTGCTCCCGCTCTGACTTGAACTGGGCGACGCTTTCGGTTCCAGGGGCACTGCTTTGAGGTATTTCTCCATTTTTATTTTTTAATTTTTTTCACTTTTTATTTATTTTGCTCGCCTCTCTTTCCTCTACCTCCAGCATCGTGTTTACTTAATGCCGCGCCATGCGACCCCCCCCCATCATCATCAGGCGACAGTTTTCCTTTTTTCTTTGTGTCTTCTTTTTTATTTATTTTTAATTTTTCCCCCCGGTGGGGGGCGTGGGTGGGGACCGTGGGGTGTCTTCCCATTGGGCGGGCTGGCTCCGGCCCATTGGCTCGATCCGTTTACTCGAGTAGAATAATTGAATTATCTCGTCGTCTCGTACGCCGAGACAAAAAAAATAAAAAAAAAAACAACACTGCCCCGTCGGCCCCATCGCCCCGCCTGGCATGGACGAGTGCGCGTTCCGACCGAGATGTGGAGTTAAAATTGATAACTATTTTCATAGACAACCTCATCCGATCAATACGACAACATACCGTCCATTCCATTTCCCAGAGTGTTCCGTTATTCTAAATTCTCTCGATCAAGCTACGTGCTGACCGCGAGAGTTGTGAGCAACGCTCGGACAGACTCACCACAAAGTGACTGAATATGATATCTCTGTGTATACACCAACAATTGGCACCACACTAAATATTATTTATACCCAGTTGTTCGGAAGCGAAAAATCGTGGAATCTAAAGGACACTTCCCCAGCTGTGTCTCTCTCAAGCCTCGGCTCTGCCTCGCCGCCATTCGTTACGGCTCCACTCTCGTTCGCAATTTCAGGTGGCAAGGGCATTACTTGGTTCTCATTTGGATGGCGTTCCAATTGCATTTCCACAGGCGTCGACATCATGGGCGGGGAGACTGGCGCAGACCTAACCCTCACACTGCCTGAGCTCGGAGAAGCCCATGCTCTGTCCCATAAGAAAACGTGCATTAGGATTGGCACTTTGGCATGTCGATGCAACGAAAGTTTCTGGCTCAGTGAAACAGTGTCAAAGCATCTAACTGCTCCAGTCGATGACACCATCCAAGGAAGGACCTTCTGGTTTGATACTCTTGAGACCACTAGCAACTTCGATGCATTCGTTGCTTCCTTGTATAGATTGCTGAGACCTGACCTTGTTGACGGTGCGCTGTCGGCTTCACCAATGACCGACGAAATGTAGATGAATCCCTGTATATCCACGCAATGCAAACAAATGATAACTAGTTAAGCAAATCAACATTGAATGTCCAAAAGAAAATAATAATACTAATAATATCAATGTCACTAAGTCTGCCTCAACATTTGAAATAGAATATTGGATACCTCTCCTGTCCGGCTAATGGCAAATCCAAGTTTTGAATCCTCTTCCTTTATTGTCATTTCAATGGCCAATTCCCCACATAGAGGTGCGTACCAGAGCCGCACCGCTCTTACGACACCTATGTCCACCCCGTGATAGTCTTCAAACCCATACAAGCTTGCATGTGCCAGATCGGACAGGTCAGATAATGATCCGGCATTGACAGTTGAAGAGGCCGTCTCCCCAGATATCTGTTCCCAAAAAACAAGAAAAACATACATTACGATAACTGCAGGCCAAGTTGCGGACCCTCTCGAATAACTAAAGATCTTGCTATGGTTACCAACTTAATTCGCTGTCTCCACAATGGTTACCTTTGTAAGCAAGGACTCAGTCTGAATGTTCATGAAAACAACAGGGACCCCGGAGGCCTGAGATGCGTAAAGCCATGTATTTGCCCTCGCAAGAGTGTCCTCCAAGTCATTGTATCGAGAGGCAACTCGATCTGAAACTTTTGGAAGGAGGAGTATAGAAAGAAAGGAGCTTGAATTGGGGACGTATAGCACCTCCTGCATCTTCCGGCCCCACGGATACGGGACGTATCCGTCTTGCAACTTAGCACTCGTTAATGCACCAACAATTCTGGAGCCTCGTGAAGCTGGAAGATATGGTGAATTCATTGGCATCAGTATAGAAAGAAACATAACAAGAAGAATTAGTTGCAAGGATACCTCACCAAGTCAATGTAAAACGCGGAAGTTCATTATTTATAGCCGCCTAAGATTCTATTGTCTAGCATAATATGCCTTGCTCATCCGGGTAATTTTAACTTGACAATGGTTTACTAGAGCTACTGTAAAATTTTATTGGCAAGCATTCTCGCGGCCGAGGATATGTAAGCAAGTGCCGAATTAAAAAGGAACCTATCGGCCGGAATGTTGTTCTAAGTGATCAACAGTATAGTCCATAATCAAACCCATCAAAACAGGTGTAAAAGGCAAACCCAAAGTTTCAACTACAGACTTCGCACTGGTGGTCGTATTCCGAAATTTTCGATGTCCAATTTGACGAGAGCATTTCATGATCGTCACTTTCTTGGGGCCATTATGGTGACATTGCAGAGAGGGCACTGGCTTGTACGAGGAATCAAAAGGATCATCGTTATTTGACAATTTGTGAAGAAGTGGTGCTGGCGGGCAGCCCCAGAGCCGCATTTCAAGTCATTCCACATCCGAAGTGGTGCGAGTGGAGATATATACGGAGTCTGCGTCAAACTAATTAAGCTCTTTCCCATTATAACGACCTTTTGAAAGTGAAACAGATAATTCCAATTTCTAGAAGCCATTATCCTCAATGAAAATGCTCGGGGGAAAAAAGGCGGCAGAGTGGTCGGCAACGACAAATTCCCCACGAAATTGAGCCACTTGAGTCAATTGTTACGGCACAACATCGAGAAGTCAAAATAACAAAGTGAGGGAAATATCTATGTTTATACTGATATATATATAAAAGCAGCCCCAAAAAAGATTAAATTCGTAAATTTTCGTTTTATCTTGGTTAATCAATTGGACGATCGTGTGTACGTATGGTTTGTTCTTTTCTTTTAAACGATAAATAAACGGTATTATTAACTGAAGATCGAGTTTCAACAACGCGAGGGCAAATCCATTTTTATTTTGTGAAACCTTGAGTATTGATACAAATTGAATTTATTGTTTATATGGCTTCTAAATGGGATCATTCTTTTTTAGGAACTTAATTGCTAGACCATATATAATATTAAAATTTACGGCAATAAACAAAGGAAATAATGGATCAGGGAACGGGAATCCACAAGGGTCAAAGTCAACGATTTAATGTACCTTGCAAATCGAAGCAGTGGGCCTCAGGGCGGTCGGAAAACCCGATGGCGTAGTTAGGATCGGCGATAGACCTCAAAATGTAATGCCTTTTAGAGCCGGATTCCGGCACGATGCAGGCATGCAACTGGGCGAACTCATCCTGACCACGCCTGACCATGACGATGATGGAAGTCTCCTGGTTTTTGAAGGAAGTGTGAAGAATCCTCTGGACCCCGGCCTTGCCGTTCTTGAAGGGAGCCTTGAAGGACTTTGGGGACGACCCGGATCCTATCCGGATTTCTTCAACTATGTCGCCGGTTTGGAGCATGTCGGCGGTCCACTCTTCGGCTTTGGAACTGCCTTTGATACAGTCGATGGATAGCACGGTGACGGATTTTGTGTCTCTGCTGGTAGGGATTTCCGGTGGTAGGGTTCCGTCCATGGTCATTTTCTGAGCGTGAGCGAGGAGGGGCTTTCTGTTTCTGGGGTTTTTGAGAGGTGTTGCAGGTATTGTGGTTGTGCCGACGATGATGGTACTGCTAGTTGTAGCAGGGTCGTGACCTTTGCGTCCAATTAACCAAAAGTAGACCGAGAAGCCCTCTCCTCCTTCAGCTCTTTGAAATATGTATAGATATATACACACACGTATATTATAACTGGAAGAAACTGCTTGGTGAGTTCAAAAAAGGCTTAGAGCTTTCGGGGATCCAGGATGCCGGAACCCAGATTCATGAGAGAGAGAGAGAGAGAGCGAGAGAGAGCCAAGAGAGGAAACAAGTAAAAGACAGTTCGATCCGCCCGTACATTACAACGTTGTAGCAATGATCGCGTTTCTAGGGGGAGTCAATCGATCGGAGGGTTAAAATTAAAGTCTCGAGTTTTTTTTTTGGGGGGGGGGGGGAAAGCAAGCTAAGCCACGAAAAAAAGAACCAAGAGATCTGATTCGGAGCTCTGGATTAATTTTCCTCGAAGAATATTGGACTTTTTGGTAATGTTATTGATTGATGTGATTGATAATTGGAAGCTTATCCCACTCGAGAGGCGTGGGTGGGGGCGCAGTACGAACACAAGCTCAAGTCCTTCTCGACACCTTCCTCCTATCCGAGCGAGAAGATTATTTCCCATTTTGCTGAATGAGATGGGAATTGGACACGAATGGCATTACACTCGGTCAATCCGAGTTTCAGCCTAAATCTTGATTTGTTGACGAAGATTTAATTAGGGTGTGCTCCTGGTCTGTCTGGGAGGCCTAGACCCGGTCATTATGTATTGGAAGCCTAGTCAAAAATAGAATCATCTCAATTCCATTGCGGTTCTGCTCAGATATCGCCCCCAAGATCTCATGACGTTGTTCCAACAAACAAACGGTAGAAAAAGAAAAGGCAAAGATCTAATCAATCAGACTTGTTCAGTTGGGTTATCTGAACAAATGATAAACGAAATATATAATTTAGTCGAATAACAAGTCTCTACCCTGAAACTTCCACTCTAGCGGGAGGAAGTAGGGCGAAATAACAAATGCCGGAAGATATTATTCAATGTTCAATCAATCCTAATGCATGATTTATAGCTTTCAAACATTATAGTCAGCATGGGAAATGTTACAAAAGAATCCATACGCTTTGATAACCGAAATATTCAATTAGTTGTCGATTATCTAGACAAATGAGATAAATCTCTTCTTCTGTTTTCCTTTTTTTTTTTTTTAATCTTTTCTTCATTGGTTACTGATCGTGAGGCAAAGACCTGAGACTTTGGTGGGGTGGGGGGCCGTTGCTTGCGCATCTTCTCTTCTTGGTCGCCCTTTCGGTGGCCTTGCCTGCATCCGAGAAAATTCAATGCATTAATGTAGACCAAACCTCCATACGTACATAAATGGTATATCAGTCCTGGATTAGAAGGGAGCCTATAACTTCTTTCTGTGCAGAAGAAGGGAGTCCCTTTAATTATACAAGTAAGAGAGTCTGAATTAGAACCGAATCTCCTAATTAAAACATTTACTTTATTTTCTACAAAATGAATCGTTTGAGAAAACCAAACTTTTCGTTACTTTTTACTTGTTTGGACAAATTGATCACTACTTGTGTCATAAAACCCACTTAGATACCGGAATTGACTATCCACCAGCCAGCACTCGACTGGGGGAAAACGAACGTGTAATTTTTTTTCCTTTTTTTGGGGGGGGGTCCTCCGGAAGGGCAAAAGCCAAAGGGGGGGAAAAAAAAAAAGGCTAGGGAGGTAAGCCTCAGCTGCGGCCATCTCGCCCCCACCAAATCTTGCTAGAGAAGCTGTTTTAACTCCGTCTGGCGTGAGTTCAAATGGTGCAGACCAAGCTGCATGGACAGACCATAAGTGGCTAACCAATCAGCCACCCGATTTCCTTCCCGAAAGGCCATGTGTAATTATTTTTCTTTTTTCTACAGTTAACTGTTTCTGTATCGAGCAAGATGTAACAGTTAATCCATCCGACCGGGAATCACTCGGCCCACATATGACCTACCCGTTAAGGCACAGCTGCTTTCCCCCCCCCCCCTTTAATATTAATTGACATTTAAGAATATCAAACAATCAAAACGGGGCTAAAATAGAAAAAAAATAAAATTATATATATATATTTCATCTGCATTGCAAGTGAACAAACGCGCTCTTTGCGTGGACACTACACTTACGCCATACCTTAAGTGGGGCCGTATTGTATCGTATCGCATCGGCCCTCGTCAGTGTATTCAAACCGGCCCATCTTTTGTTTAGCGGCCATACAGTCCATCATCGTAACGTAGAGTTAATGTTTTTTTTTTTTTTAATCACTACTTCTATATTCATGCCTCATTAAGTCGATGGTCCAGATTCCAAACCTCACCTCATCTTTTGATGCCCACCGCACCATATAAATAATCTCCAATATTTGATCAATATTCTTCCTATCCTTCTTGGCGTCGTTTTCGTGACTGCTGTTTGTATGATTATTATTATTATTATTAATCACCATCATCATTTTATTGACACAGTGAGATGTGAATGGTCATATCAGAAATACAATGCATCGGACGAGGCAAACAGATTTGGATGGTACATAATCTGCATCTTTTGAAGACATCAAGGGCCGATCGAAATGGGTCTCTACCTTGGTGGGCCACCTCTAAAAGCAAGTATAATTGGAGGTCTCCTATAAGATGGCCGTGGATCAGCGGATGGCGCTTAAGCTTAGAAAGAGATACAAGCCTACAATTAGCCTTAACGCCTTTAATAACCCATCTAACTTAATTTGTCTTTTCATCAGCGGGCATGCCTGCTTAACGAAATACGTATTGGAGGATGGACGTATGGATAGGATAGGAAAATGAAAACGAAAGAAAAGAGAATCCTTAATCACCGAATTACTTTGTAAAAGGGGCAGGTCCCAGTTGGGGAATAAAGGCCCTACTTTCCGGGGCAAAAAGACACAAAAAAAAACAACCAAAAAAAAAAAAAAAAAAAGAAAAGAATGGGTGGCTCACGATCACCCAATTTCAATTTCATTGTGTAAAAGGGACATTTCCTTCGCTGCCAAGTCAATAATTTTTATGGAATATGTCGTTGAAGCAAAGTAGGCCCCTTCCCCCACACCAACTTCCCATGTTTCCCTTGCCGCGGATGGTAAAGCACGGTTAAAAAGTCCACATTTCTTAAGAACAGACAGAAACTTCGCCATAATTTGATTAAAAGTCCACAACTAGCGACAAACATACGTGCCAGATAAACTAGCTTACTGCCCATCCATAGGTTTACATTGGGCATTATGGTTAGCCATCGATAGGTTTACATGTCCGTCTTCTTTTGAAAATTCTTATTGCTATTTTTATACAATCTTCTCCTACACATTAATTAGTACACACAATCACCAAAACAAGACTCTCCCAACGCACGGTAACTTCCTTTGCCTACTACGGCCGCTGCTTATTTCGGACACGAACACTTTGCACGATTCTCCGAGAGCACCTGAGACATGCAGAAAAGAGAAGGCGGAATAAAGGCGCATGAATCCACGAGACAAGTTGCAAGAAGATTGCTTAAATGTAGATAGGTTTCTGGGCTTCTCTCCCAGATTCATCCAATTAATAATGTCACGTACCTTGACCTGTCTTTGAAGCTCTTTAATGTAGTCAACCGCCAAGTCCAGCATGTCAGCTGTGTTCGTTTGCTGCAAATTGGGCAATCAAATTGCACTATTTTCGGTCCAGACCAACTAGCAGAAATGGAAAAGTGCAGCAGTAGTTGGGCGACAGGACAAAGATTCTACCTTATCCATGTTAGGCACGAGATCCTGCAGCTTTCTCATGCGTTCGCTAATTCGAGTTCTTCTAACCTGTATACATATATGTTCCCGACACAATCATGAACATTGAGAATTAGTGTCTTTAAATTAGTGTAAAAAGGTGTTGATAGAAAGTGCAATCATTTATGATCCAAGATTACCCTCTCAGCAATGCTTCTAGGATGAGTGGCACAACCACGCTTGGCTCGAATCTTACAAGGCACAGAATCTTGTAACTGCAGAAACCTTTCGATGGCCGACATTCCTGCTGAGGATTTTGGCAAACTCAAGTGATGGGCCAGCATGAGAGGGCGGCTTCCTGCCTCCAAACCCTGTCAATAACCATGGTCCCAAATCAGACTGTAAGAGAAATTTCAAAAACTCGGTAGTTGGTTCATATATGCGAGCAACCTGGGTATCGGATGTGTCTAGAGCAGAAAGTGTCCTGCAATCATCCGTAAGACCATTTGCACCAGAAGAAATGGTCGCCGAGTCATCCCAAGATCCAAGAGGGAATGCCCCGACAGAAATATCGCCACGAGCATCACCATAATCACCATTGTCCAGGCCATCTTCTCCCATCGCTTTGTCTCCAATTTCAGCAATTGGACTCATTCGCCTAGAAGAAGGAGGCCTACTTGTCGCGGAGAAGGATGTTTCTCTGTTACCTGCTCCAAGATCTCCAAAACCTGTCAGTACAGCATAGCCTGCAAGTGCCATTTTCTTGGCTAGTCAACCAAGATGAGAAGCATGAAACTAAATGCATCACAGGCCAGAATGGGGGGAAAGAGAAGGGAAAGAAAAAGAAACTAGCGGTACAAGTCCACAAAAGGCAACAACTTGTTATATTATATCTGAAAAATGTCTTCGGGTCTAGATCTCACGAATTTGCTTCCTTTTTGCAAAGTTATTATTTAATTTCCCACTTGCTAGTTCAAACAGGTTATCAGAAAAGATTGTAGAATGTAATCAAGATCCAAGACTTCTCTGAAGTTTTAGGTATCAATTAACAGCACAAGATGTCGGGAAAGAGATCTGAGATCTCCTCTCCACCACCCAAAATTTCCTTTTATTTTCTTTTGTTCCAGTTCACATTTCTCATATTGCATATCAAATTGATGTCTCCATTCATTGGCTACTGGAAAAAGTATAAGAGAAAGTATTAGATCCAATAACTTGTCACTACATACACAAAGCCAGAAACTTTCCTCTCTGTGCCCTCTATCCTTGCTTAAGCAAACTTGATAAGGATGAATTGAGTAAAAAGAAATGCCAACATACAATTTTCAATCTCAATATTTAAGTTGGAGAAAATCCCTGCAGGTGAGCTACTGTGTCGAACCAGATTCGAATTATTGCCACCACCGAATTTCATCGGGTCCATCCCCATTGAAGTCACCGCCCTATAATTCATGCCAGAACCTGAATTCTGATCCGGTAAGGTAAGTCTTGACTCATCATGATTCTGATAAAAGCTCCGTGAAGCAGTGGATTGATAGTCCTTGCTCTGATCTTGCTGCTGCTGATGCAACCTTGAATCACTGTTGTTCATTGAATTCATAACCTGCTCTTGCTGGTTGACTTGCGTGGGTGCTGCATCTCTCGCGGGAGAATCTTGCTTAACCGTGTAAAGATCCTGATTAGAAATGTTTTCCGAGTTGCCGCCAGAACTGGCCAGGAATTTTGCGAAAATCCTTTCAGTTTCAGGGCTGGATGGCCTATTGAGAAACTCTTCACACAAGTCCCTGTCTAGGAAGCTGGAGATGAATGAGCTTGGGGCAGATTGGTATCTGGCCAGCCCAGAAGAAGTCCCCTGCTTTTGGTTGTATGGTTGGTGTTGCCGACGATCGCGAAGGGAATGGTGGGGCTGCTCAAGATCTGGCTCCATCTCGTTCCCCCCTCCCCCCGGGGGCTTCCTTGTTATCTATCGGTTAGATCTCTATTCTTGATTTAAGTTGCACTCGACACCAGATAAAAAGACTCGGGTTTTTTCTCTGCTAAAGACGATTTTTTTTTTCCCCTCCTGCTCTCTCACACGGATCAAACACAAATACTACAAATACATAGAAAGACGCGAGAGAGGGGAGCGAGCTGGCCAATCCCTCCCAGTGAAGAGCTTGTGCTGGAGGGTGTGGTAGTAGAAGTGGAAACAGGGGCCAACGATAAGTGTGACAGTGACTCAGCCTTTTGAGCTTTTATTACAGGAAGAAAGAAACAATGAAAGAGATGAACCAACAACACCCCAACCCCAACTGACCGCTAAAATCTAAAAATCAAAAGGCCCACTTTGACGATTCTTTGAATCCGAAACACCACCCCCCCCCCCCAAAAAGAAAAAAAAAAACCAGGGAAACTGCGGCACACGAACAACATACATAATAGAGAGGAATGGACCGCCGAAACCGGACGAGACATACAAGAATACTGGTGATTTTTTTTGTTTATAAAAAAAAATAAAAAAGGAAAGATCGTATCCACAGAAAAAATTGCGTCTAAATTATTGGTCCTATAATTTTGTCAGGAAAAATATGCCTAGATGACTGGCGTTGTCGGACAAGATGCTGAAAGATACCATAAAGAGACTAAATTTTCTTTATTTTAGGAGCTTTCTCTTTTAGCTTTTTGTTTTTTTTTTTTCTTCTTTTCCTGACATGTGGTCCCCTACAATTACGGTAAATTAAATTGTTAAATTTTATAAAATTCCAGAATCCACCCAAAGGATTTGCTGTTGACTTTGTTTTCTTCTATCCAAAATAAAATAAGAAAAACATGAAGAAGTTTGCTTTTTCTCACTCCTCAATCAGTACGGCCCAACTAGAAGTGACGGACAACAGTGACCGAAATTACGCCAACTCGTGCTCTGTGAATTAATATAGGGACCGAGTGAATGTACGTAACAAGACCAACAACGCAAAAACCTAATGACTAACCGTTGAAGCAATAATGAATAACCTAACGCACCACTTTTTTTTTTTTTCTTTTTTGGGTCAATTTCTTGGCCAAGTTTGATACCTCTCGCTCTCTCTCTCTCTCTCTCTCTCTCTCTCTCTCTCTCCCTCCCCTGCTTTCTCTCTTGTTCTAGCTTGGTGTGAGTACAATGAATTCTACTTCTCAGGAACGGAAGCCCTCTTTCGTAAATTTGAGGCAATTTCCGTTGATTGACCGTGTTTTTCTCTTGCCTAACAAACGTATTTTTTGTAGTTAAAGTTTCGTTCATCTGCGAGAGACAATGCACTCCAGCTTTGCAAAATATCTTCTGGACAGAAAGATCGGAGGGGTCGAGATCGCATTTCGCGACAAAAGCGACGATACACGAATTTCAAAGCCCCCGATATATGTGTATGGAAAGCGGAGAAACGGGACCAGTTGCCTGTCTTGTGTACATACTACAATCATATCGTAATAGTCGATCGCGCTACTTTTAGCACCGATCAGCTTGGATGCCATCGTCACTGAAAAGACAAAGTCTCTTTACCAGAAAAAGGAAGGGACCAGGACAGGTGCAATGCAACGCCCCGGGCAGACTGATAAGATGTCTCGCAATTAATGGCACGGTCGTCGGGTTCTCTTTTTTTTTTTTTTTTTTTCTTTCTTCTGTGCTAAAAATTAGTTGCTGGGGCGGCCTAATTAATAAGTGGGGCGCGGTGTTAATTCGTTTTCATTGCAAATACTAAAACAGCCCGCTTCCTCTTCTCTTTGGTGCATAAAACTCACTTTATATTTTTTTCTATCAAAAGGCTACCTGGGTTGTAGCCGTGCAACATATGGCAACTCCCCCATTTATGTCTTATAATTCTCACACTCCTTTATTTTATAATTCGAAACAAAATTTTATTATGCAGTGTAATTATCGATATTTTTTTTTGATAAAATTTTAAGGTATTATATATATTTTTTTAATATATGAAAAAAAAATTGAAATGAAACTTATAAATTAAATATCTAAATTTTGAATTACTCGACTATTTACTTTGAATACAATAGAAAATTGAGAATCGTGCCCTGAGTCGAGGAGGGCCGCAACAAATTAGAGAGAGTTTTCCATGCATCGAAGATGAAAGTATAGAATCACTTGTTTTTTCAGCTGTCTCCGAAAATACCTCACATATTTCACGGTGTATCCTCTCATCCATAACACCGTGACCATGTAAAACAAAGAAATTGAACCCCCAGTTTGCATATCGCATATACGTAATACGCAAATGCACATATAGTATGCACAAGTCTTTTCTTTGTTTCTTTCTTTTTCTTTTTTCTTGTGCATTCAAATTACAACTCATATTTGTGGCAAATTGAAGGTGTTGAGCCTGATCCTCCAACTTTTGTCCAAGAACTTTACTCCTGTAGCCGACGATTAAACATCTCAGCTCTAGTCAATAAAAGGAATTAACTGCACTCGAATTAGTTAGTACAGAGTTATGACTTATCGTGATGTTATTCCAACTAATGGACTACTTTGGTTTGGTTTCAAAGGGCTGAGCTTATCAATTGCTTCTTTTTTCAAGATTACGCAAGCAAGTACACATTATATATATGTGTGTGTGTGTGTGTGAGAGAGAGAGAGAGAGAGAGAGAGAGAGAGATTGGGTATAAAATTACGATGGCTGCTCTTTTAAAATGCCTAATTTTGTGAGAGTCCGATCGGATTCGAGGATGCTCATGTAAACTACCCATACACATGGATAGCTTATGATTTGGGTCTATATTTGAGTTTTTCAAGACTTTGGTCTCAATTCATGTGCACCCATTAATTATATATAAAGAAGATCGTAGAGCTTTTGGTTCCTTGAAGATAAAGGCACGTTTTGCTCAAAGCGGAGGCATAGCACGTGTGGTGTCGCTAAATAATCACTTGGAATGAACCACAATGGACGAAGATAAAGTTTCGGTCCAAAATCTTTTTCTAAAAAAAAGAACGGAGATAAAGTCGCTACACGAATATTCAATCACGATCACGGCCAATAAAAACCCCTGAATGTGATGGCAACTTACAACTGCCTGTCGTATTCTTTGTGCATCTTGTGTTCACTATTATTAATTGCTATTAATTAATTAGATCAAACAAGAGATCAGACGGCAATTACTAGCGTAAGCAGTATTTGTCAACTGCCAAGCCCAAAACACGAGCGAGGAGCCCCCTCCCCCGCCACTCAAAAAACACTAACAATTATATTTCGTGTTACTATTCTGATATATGAATTATTTTATTCATTGTCACAAATTCGAGAGAGGTGGGTGTTTGTCGAAATTAATTTATGTTCATCATAAATTAAAAATTAGTATAAAATTTAGATAATTAAATATTATTTATGGTGATTTTTTATTGAATTATTATTATTATTATGTAAGAATTTGAAATTTTTAATTTATTATCAAACTGATAAATAAAATTTTATATTTATATTATACGTGTAATTTTTTATTGAATATATAAAATTTTATTAAATTAATAAAAAAGTATTATTATTATATAATTATTTAATAATATTATTCAAATTAAGTAAACTTTAATAGTAACGTCAGAGAGTATTTTAATTTAAGAGAAAAGGTATAGAAGTCTTGTCGAAGTCGTCACAAAGTAACTGTAACCACTACAGGAAGGGTCGGAGTTATAGCGATTGCTGGAACTGCCGCTCGCCAATGTTGAAGTGCCGCAGCCGACCATCTAGCGCCACCACACACGTTGCCGGAAGTTGTCATTTGCCTTGCCCGAAACTGCACCCCACACAGCCAAATACCAGTAACCTCAAATCAGATACCTGAAAAGTCATCAAATATCGTCACTTTGAAGAAATCCAACAGTAACTTCACTATAGGACCTGCCTTTTGGCAATGGCCGCCACAACATCGGACTACCATCATTCAACCTCCCAACGACCAATCTACCTCCTCGACCTAGTGACGCGCTAATATATTATTGATTATTGTCGGAGTTAACACCAGTGGTAAATAGGAGAAGTAGGGAAAAAAAAAAAAAAAAAAAAAGGACTAGAATTATAAATAATAAAATCTTGGAGTCATAATTGCAAATAACAAGATTTCAGAAACCAAATCAAAAATAAAAGAAGTTAGGGCCAGAACAAAAAACCTGAAAGGAAGAAAAAAGAGAGAGAGAGACAACAACGGAGCAGTTAAGAAAATAAAGATTTGAAGAAAATTTCAAAAGTTGAATTGATATATAAAATTATAAGGTATTTAGTTAATGAAATATATACAAATTATACTGAATGGTATAATATAAAATTTTGTAAAATTGAGAATTAAAAGAAATTCAAAATTAAGAATTTATTAAATTAAAAATAAAAAATAATTTAATTTAATTTATATGTAAAATGAAAAATTAAAAAGTTGATTATTCATATAATAATACTTTACAAATACTAGAAAATTATACGTAACAAACTCCTTGAATCGGTCAAAGTAAATAAAAAAGAAAATTATCAAGAAAATTATTGATAATTATATTGATAACATTAATAGTAATTCGAAAAATAAATTATTAAAAATTTTAAAAAATTATATTAAATTAAAATAAATACTATAAATAATTATATAAATAAATTAAAATTAATCTAAGATATTAAAATTAATATAAATTTATTATAAATTTAAGATTAATATTCAATTAAAATTTATATAATAGGTTTTTGCCATAATTTTTATATTGAATTAAGAATAAATATTATTGTTATTTATTATATAAAAATTTAAATATTTTAATTTATTATATAATTAATAATATATATGTATATATTATTTTATATTATTTTGTTAAATATGTATATTTTTATTAAATTAATAAAAACAAGTATTACATAATTATTTAATAGTATTATTAGGGGAAATGAAGTGTGAAAAGGTTTTTTTTTTTATTTTTAATAGACGTAAATTGCGACGTAACGTTGGGCCCACCTCTAGAGAAGTCAGAGCCAGGGATGGGGACGAGGTCGTTTTATGAAGCTTTTCTGTTGCGTTGTCGTCGTCGGTCCACCTCCATCAATTTGGGAGCAACGGAAATTTTGAACCACCCAATTAATTATTGAATATGGGCAAAAGCCGCTCTGACTCGATGGGGGTCCGAGCGTGCCTTTTGTCTAATCTTATTTTAACTGTCACGAGAGAGGGGAGCCTTTTCACCGTCCATCTCGCTTTCTAGCCAGTCGACGATTCCGCGGAGACTCGGATCCACCGGCCGGACCCTCTCGGTTCAATTTTCGCAGAATTAGCTTCCAAAGTTTATATTTGGAGAGTACGCGCTCTGTGGGTTATACGGTCTCTTTTCCAACTGTCGACGTGAAGCATTTGAGCCTGATGTTCCAGTAATATCATTGAGCTTCTAAACGTCAAACAAAAAGAAGGGCAAGCTTGTTGAAGTCAACTGTATATTGGTTTAGGTGTGTAAACAGCTGCCTTTCTTTGAAGGTGAAAGAGAATTTTGATGGAATTAATTCCTATTAAAAGAAGGAAAAAAAGAAGAGAGTGGTCGACAGCATTATCCCACCACAATAATCAAGAGAGAGAGAGAGGGAGAGAGAGAGTTCTGTTATTTACACTCGGCGAACCATTAGCAGAATGATGGCTAGGAAATTTTAAACAATTTCACCGAATCGAAGGTCAACGGCGTCGTGTCCCAAACTATTTGTCCCTTGCGAAGAGAGAAAGGGTAATCTGTAATCCATTCGAGCAAATTAATGCATTTCTAGATTCTAGAGAACTTTTTTTTTTTTTTTGGTTTTATAATCTTTTCGGTAAGTTCCACAAAGCAATTACGCAAGACTTTACACGGGAATAAAGGGCTGTGGGACGACGAAAATACAAAATTTCGGATACGAAAATACATTAACTTTTAATTAAAAAGTATGGTCATTTGTACGTCAAGGATAAAATTTAACATTATTTCAACATACGACTCATGAAACTATACTCTCTCTATATATTTTTTATTTTTTCTTTAATTTTTCGATTGGCATTTTATTAAAAATCTTAAAAGAGTGAACTAGATATACATAAAATAAAATACTTAATAAACTGTAAATTAAGGTATCTGATATTATTATGAAAATAAAAATACCCATTGATCATGCTTTTTTTTTCTTCTTCTTCTTCTTCTTCTTCTTCTTATCGACAAACTATTTATTTATGAACACGGACGTTCCTACGGAAAAAAGTATTAGGTGTGACTTTAAGGAAGTTTGAAATGAATTTCATATAAATTTGACGCGGGAATAAAAGTATCTGATAAGTGTGTCCAACATTTTTTATGTTTATTTGTTTTGCCGGATGTATCTGATACGCGTTCGAGTGAGTATCCGTGTGATCAACGTAAACGCGCACGCATCTATCTAAAAATTGTGCTTAGCTTCGAAGGAAATTGAAACGGCACCGGATTCTTTGGAGAAAGATTCCAAAAATTGTTGGAGTGGGGATGACGCGGATGGCATAAAGCAAATCGCTCGCGCATCGCACTCTCTGGGTCCTTTCTCCTGTCATTTCTACGAGAATGCAAAGTGCAAGAATAGGTTCTCCCTCGAAATCCGGGGAGTTTTGTGCTCATAAGCATTTTCCTCTTTAGGTGTGACATCTGCTGCAACACAAGCATTTCCACTTATTTATTTATTTATTTTTCAATTAACCTCCGCAAGGGAATTGCTCCATCTAGCTTTCATTTCGCCCGCTGGGGCCAAATTGGATTCTGACAAAAATGTGCAATTTTTTTTCCCATTCTCTTTAGGTGTGGTCTAAGTTAATCCTTACTCACAAGTGGTCAGGCCCTCCCAGTCGGTTTTTTTAAAACTATGTTGGTCTTTTCTGATATCTTCCCCCCCCCCCAAAAAAAACAAAACAAAACAAAACAAGACAAGAGGACTCCTAGGGCCGGGCAGTGTGGCATATATGGTCACAAGGGCAAGATTACATTTATATGGTCCCGCATAATGGTAACTACATACATGCACGCGTGAATATAAGTGCGTGTAGAGATATCGACAAAGTAGCAGGAAAGGGCATCCAATCCACCAAGAGATGGGAACATGTCTCCAATTCGAAAGATTGTGAATCAAATAAACAGATTCTGACTATATGAGGCGCGTGAGAAGGGTTCGGGGAATACAATTAAAAAATTAAAAAAAAAATGTTGCGCTGCCCTCTTTTGGTTGAATCATGTCCCCCTGTAGCCCCTTGGAAAGAGAACATATGCCAAAAGCTCCATTTGATGCATCCAAAAGGAAGAAAGAACTCGACGCCATGAATTTTGTGGTCCCAGTTCCAATTTGCGCTGCCAACTTTCCACCTCTAATATATATATATATATATATATATATATATATATATATATATATATATATTTGTTTATTGGTTCCGATTAGGTCTCGAACTCGAGACATCTGACTCCGAGGACAATTCTGGTATATTGGAATTATAGATCAAACCCAAGACAAAAACTGACAGTTCATATAATTCGACGGTTAGATTTTGGGGTGAGCGATAATCGTGTATTCGCCTATGAGGAGGAAGCCAGGATCCCCCTTGGGGTGCTGGACTGGTTAAGTCTTGCGATCATAAGCTCATATCTGAAGACCAAGGCCAGGCGATGCTCTGGCTGAATTCAGTGATCCAGTGGCCCAGTCAGTGAGCGAGGCATTATACGGTCCAAACATAGCCCAGGAAGGGACCAATTATTTCTTTACTTTTCTTTGCTTCGATAATTACATTTACATGTATTTATCGAATGTTAGGAGCAGGCTTCATTTTCCTTCGACTTGCAATAAAAATTTTCTTCGCCTTTTGCGTCGCTCAATTCTGAACGAGAGAAATTCTCGGCCTCGGAGTATTTAACTGTTGACCAAAACTGCCTGCATTGCGCTTTATTATTTTCAACCTATTTTGTTGGAGGGGGAAAAAAAAAACAAACAAAAGACACCGCGCTACATGATCCTTTATTAGGGGAGGGCTTGTTTTCCATCAAGTACTGATTTCCTCAATTTATATAGGAGGGAAAGAAGGGACATCAAAGTGATTGACGTCTAAAATTAAAGAAATAAGTATCGGTTAGAAAAATTGCAGCGTGCCCTGGATGCGTACGTAACAATCTTGTACAACCGTTTTTAAAAATATTTCTGGATCATAATCAACACTATCAATCAATTTACAATGATCCAGTTTCTGGAGTATGCAGTTGTCCCATGGAGAACGCTAGCTTTCAATCTTTCGCCGTATTACAGGGCTAGCTACAAGCTAAATGACCCGGCATCTTTCAGTAATCAACGTTTTTTTAAAAAAAAAAAAAATTTATTAAATTTCTTGAAGATATGCGTAATAGTCAACACGATCTGCACCAAGACCAGTTTTTTTGGTTTTTTTAATATATATATATATATTTTTTCTTGAAGATACGCGTAATAGTGGACACGATCTGCACCAACACCAGTAGAACTCACCTTGGTTTTATTATTATTATGATTATATCCTTGGGAGAAGGACGAAAAGGATGCCCGTTGGTAACCCCACATGCACGTGGATGATCACAGATCTTCTTGGCGGACCAGTTCCGGGAGTGCCGAGATACGGTAGCTAGATGGATGATCCAGATCACTCATCTAAATTAAATGGGGTAAGATTATTTGGATCGCATTGATTATAATTGACTATTCCGAGAAGCACCAACCCGGTGACTCCGATCGGGAGACAAAGATTCTTCGTGTTATTGCGGGGGTCCAATCAATCAACAACTCTATGACTCCAGTTTATGGACCCGAAATGTTTACAGAACCCTTATCCTTTGCTTCTGCCATTTAAGTTCACATAACTTGATCTACCTGGGCGTTCTCCTAAGAACTAATCAATAAGCCTAATTTATGAACCGAGAATCGGAATCCAGCTACAAGAAAGAACTAATAATGCGATATACGCCCAACTCACCACCCCGAACCAGTTAAGAAAGAGTGTTGAAATTATTCGAGGTAAGTAGAAGCACAATATAAAAAATCCACGTTAAGGGTAAGGTTGGATGGAACCAAACTGGCCAATCGATCCATAAGGTGCTGCCTCAGAAAAGATGCATATGTCGGGATGAAGTTAGTTCACAAGGTTTAGATAATGGTATGGTACAGAGTGTGACTCGGTACCCTTCTCTTTACTGGAGGGGGCTCCATGGCCCCCCCTTTCCCACTCTTCCCCGGTCCTCCTCTTTCTTTAAGTCCGCGTACCGAGTTCACACTCGACACATGGATTCACACTTCACAGAGCATGCTGCCCTTCCTGGCAATACACTTCACTTTGTGATTTGTTGAAGCCGGATCTTTGAATTGATTACAGTCACTCCTCTATTTACCTCTCTCTCTCTGTCCGGGGAAGGCCGATACCGATAAGAAGGATACGAGAGGATCTCAAAATGCCACGTCGTATACAGTAATTATGCGGTGGCTCAATCATTTCCTCTGCGTACAGCACAGCCGAGCTTATCCCTTTCCCTCTTTTGGATAGCTTTCATATGTTCTACCCTCAATTATTTAGAGTTCGGGCTCCCCTCCAGTTTGGCCGTTCATGTGCCTTTGATATATCTCTTAAATAATATGGCAAGGCGGGCATGAGATGGACACGTACCATTAATAGGCCTACAACATCAATTCATCCGGCAGATGTTTAACCACGAGTAACTTTTTCGTCCTTCTTGGAGCCAGGGGTCCTTATTTTGGTGGGGGCGGCGGAAGCTTGGATTCTACATTAGAAATCAGTCATTTCAGATATTAGAAATAGTGTTACGCACGGTGATTGAGTTCGGTGCATTGCAAGCCAATTGCGTACAAATCAAGATTTGACATGCAAAGTTCATCATCATCATGTGTAGTGCAAACATGAGAACCGGACTAAGTAGTGATCCGTCACGTGCTCCCAAATACTCCCGTGGAACGGTGTCATTCTTATTCGATGGAACCATTTGAGATCGGTAATATATGCATATTGAAAAAATTCCCTTGGATAACACTCTTTTCCAGGGTCATCTCTGTGTAACTCTCAAGTCAGCCAACATACTTATATATATATATATAATTTTTGGAATCATGACTTGAAACTCAGCAGTACTACCTTAAGAAACCAACAACTACTCAAATGCCGCAAGCAGTCTTTCCATGTGCAGGTTAATTAGGGCCTTCTCGGTTATATTGGGTAAATTATAGGGAGCAGAGATATGATGAATGTGGATTGGCGAGCGAGCGCAAGACTTCTGAATTCCAAAACAAACAATGAATTAATTATAAAAACAAAGTTGGAAGACTGGTAATAAATATATATCGATTACTTATCAAAAGATTTCTTTTTTTTTATAAGTATAATAAATTTATTATTGTTATATATATAATTTTAATTATATATCGCTTAAAATTTTTAGTGAGTTATATTTAAAATTTTTATAATTTAATTAAAACACATACATTTACGTAGTAACCATAAGAAAATAAAAAGGAAAAAGTTAATAATAGATATTAAACAAGGGGGAGGCAACGTTCACTCGTTGAAAAAAAAAAAAAACAAACAATATACAAATATCTGTGTGTGTGCGTGCGTGCGCGTGCACATGAAGAACAAACTTGATCTGGTCATCTAGTCGCCCATACATAGGCATAGATGTATACTTGATGTTCACTGAGCACTGAACCCCAAGAATAAATGCAATGAAACATTGAGATCGAAAAAACAATTGTTGAGGGAGAGAGAGAGAGAGAGGTGACTGACAGAGGATAGGAGTGAGGAAAATGGCCGCGTTCTTCTTCCAAATTACCGTAATAACAGTGCTATTGACCGCCGCTGCTTCCACCGTCAAGAGCTGCCCTCCATCGGACCGGCAAGCCCTGCTCTCATTCAGAGCTTCTCTCCACGAGCCTTCCCTGGGCATCTTCAACTCCTGGAAAGGCCCCGACTGCTGCCACAACTGGTACGGCGTTAGCTGCGACCCTGAGACCCACCGCGTCGCCGACATCAACCTCCGTGGCGAGTCCGAGGACCCCATTTTCGAAAAGGCCAACCGGACCGGTTTCATGACCGGCTTCATATCCCCTGCCGTCTGCAAGCTCAACAGCCTCTCCGGCCTCACCATTGCCGACTGGAAAGGCATCTCCGGGGAGATCCCCGGTTGCATCCCGTCGCTTCCATTCCTCCGAATCCTCGATTTAATCGGCAACCGGATCTCCGGCGATATTCCCGCTGGCATAGGTCGCTTACACAGGTTAGCGGTGCTGAATATCGCCGATAATCTTATATCGGGGGAGATCCCGCGCTCCTTGACTAACTTGTCCAGGTTGACGCACCTCGACTTGCGTAGCAACCGAATCTCTGGACCCCTTCCGCCAGATTTCGGCCGGCTCCGGATGCTGAGCCGCGCTTTGTTGAGCCGTAATTACTTCAGCGGGCCAATCCCGACTTCTATAGCCAGTATTTACCGTCTCGCCGATTTGGATCTTTCGCTCAATGAAATATCGGGGGAAATACCGGCATCCCTGGGGAAAATGGCGGTTTTGGCCACGCTAAATCTCGACGCTAACAAAATATCGGGTTACGTACCGGCGACTTTGTTCAGCTCCAGCATCAGCAACTTAAATCTGAGCAAAAACGCGCTGGAGGGCCACTTGCCGGATGTTTTCGGGCCGAGATCGTATTTCACTGTGCTTGATTTGTCGTATAATAACTTCCGGGGGCCGATACCCAGAACGTTGTCGGCGGCATCGTTTATCGGACACATGGATTTGAGTCATAACCACCTTTGCGGGAGGATTCCGGCGGGGGCGCCGTTTAATCATCTTGAAGCCCCCTCCTTTTCGTACAACGATTGCCTCTGCGGAAAGCCGCTCAGAGCTTGTTGATCGGCCATCGTCATCGGCAGCAGCAAACGCATCAATGTAAGTTTTGCGCCACTACTTGCATGCATGCATGCCAAAGGTCGAGTGTTTCATATATTAATTCGGGGTCTCGTGCTAATTTTAATTATTTGCCGCCTGAATATATCGAATATATTAAATGTAGCAGCAACAGTGACTTGCGATGATATTTATGCACGGGGCTTACAGTACTACTATGTTAGCTAAGCTTGTGTTTGCATTAATTGGAAAGCAGCTTAATTTCAGGCAGCTTTCAATAATATAATACTTGATGAATTCATGCACACGTAGTGCAGTACGTAATATTCTGCACGAATTGGGGACCTTTGATTGAAGTTTGGTCGTGAGTTGTTGATCTTGTGATTAAGCAGTTTAATCCGACCATAAAACAGCGGAAACTGCTCGTTTATATGTACCAAGGTTTAAATAATTTATTAGAACAAATCGCATTATCGTGATTACGATGTGACTGGCAATTGCATCTTAATCAGATCAAAATATTCGTTGCAAGAGTTCCTTTCGCACGAGAAAATAGGATAACACACACATGTCATATATGATGTGATGCCACTAGAGTAATGGACAACCGTCTTGTACATTTCTAGTCGGTCTCTCCTAGCAAATTCAATTCGTTTAGAGTTCGCAGAGCTGTTGCGGCTTTGGGGTTGGGCAGTCATGCCCACTAATAATGTGTATTGCCATATTCAAAGAAAACCACGCTACGTTCTCAAGTAGTTATATATTTAAATTTTTATTTTAGAAGTTTGAATCTTATGAAGGGATAAGAAATTTATAAGAATAAAAGGAATCACCCTATTATTATACGTATGTAGTTCATAGTGTAGTGGATCTCCTGAAGGATTTTTTTTTTTTTTTAAAAAAAGCATATCACGAGCTGGACAAGTGCGTATGAATGAACAGATAGACGTAACACCAAGCTAAGCATTATACAGCCTTAACACTGAATTTACCAGTTAGGCACCAGTGGTTTCTTATTCTTCCATCTTTGTGTTAGGAAACAAGCTTTAACGGTAATTAATTCGAGGGATGAGCTGCCTGCTTATAAACACTTCTTGGGAAGTCAAAACACACATTACTCCAGTAGGCAGACAATCCGGAGGTTAAATTAAGAAACTGCTATGGCAAAGTCGATTGAGTTAGGCTTGTGTCTTTTGTTTGTCCCTTTGGAATTTCAAAATTACAGCTTCGAGTACAAATGATTCGAAGTTATTCAGAGAAATTCGGTAGAAATATTGAAGCTCAAAACCTCATTTCTAAAATTTAATGATGTTAAGAGGAACGTAAATAAAAATAAAACCAAAACACACTATTTATTGAAAGACCAGATCAAAGTACACCAATTCAGCCCATCTGCTCTGCCATTCAGCTTTCCTGACAAGAAGTATGCGAGGCAATGCTTAATGAGGTATAAATGGCTAACCTTTCCAATTAAGTCATGTAAGCAAACTTAAAATTACTATGCATGAATGTTAAAATAGACAGTATAAGATTCATCTCTCAAGCTAAGTAATGGCGCCAGAACAAAGTTTCTCTTCTCCCCCTTTGCCACAAAGCTGATGGGATGATACTCACTTAACCCCTTCTTCATCACAAAGCTAGCTCCTTTGCTAAATCCAGGTTCCGATGATTTGCAGCTAATCTTTACGCTAGGGGCATCATCCCCACCACTAAAAACAAAGCATTCCTTTTGGCTTGCCGACTCCAAGGACACGGTTCCATGCTGTCCATCCAACCCAGAAACCAGGTGGAAAGTAGAATCATCACCGCTGTCAGGACTTGCAATTGCAAGGCTCTTGTCTTTTCCTTGCTGCACTAAAACTGTCCCTGGAAGATCAAATGGTTCTAGCATGACTGATTTCCCAATAGCATCTCTAAAGGTAGATGCATCATTTAAGATGAGTCTAAAAGTGGCATGAACGGATTCATCAGTGCCTGATTCAGGGAACTTTTCCATTTTAATTGATTGGTTTGAATTTGTTAAGATGAAAGTTGAATCTCCTGATGCTTGTGAAAAGGATACTAGATCGTTATTATAAGCAACAGGAATTGGAGATATCCAGTCTGATGCAGCTCCCCCTGATCTGATGTTCCAGTCACTGCTGGTTAGACCCGCAAGCAGGTAAGGTCCATACAATATTGCCTGAATAGAAGCATACTCAGCTCGGTCATCTGAACATTGTCAAACAACTCTTTCAGTCATTTACTCTACTGGCAAGAATCCACACTAACAATCAGCAGATGTGCGGAATTAATAAAGCATGTTTCCTCAGAGTACCTTTGATAGCTTCTGTTCTTAAACTAATGGGCAGCTGAAGGGTTAATTTGTCATCTGCACTCCATTTTCTGGTGATTGATAGGAAATTACCTGCATCAGGAGTAGCAGAGTTGTAACTCCCTGATTGCTCCAAATGATAACAAAAGGTTCCAAAAGATCAGTTCTTCGGCCATTCATGGTCAAAGAGCTTAATCAAACATAAAAGGACAAAGAAGAAAGTGCAGTGCCTCATACCAGGAGCTGGTAGGGCCAAACTTTGGGCATTTAACGTTGCCTTGGCATTATCAGAAACTGTCCAAATTGGTATCCGCAAGTACAAGGTAGATGATTGGCCTGCCCCCTGAAACAATCAGATCCAGCGTGAAATAATGGCGTTGCTTAGAGAAAGAACTGAGAGCACTGCCACTTCTAGGTGGCTGATAGGTGGAATTATTTGTAGCAAAGCAAGTACCTCCTTTGGAGAACATGTCAATGTCACTCGAAGATAAGGATCAGAAGAAACAACAGGATCAACTTTCTGATTAAGCACAATCTGTCCAGATTTCCAATCAAGAGAGCTTGATATGTACTGGATGATGTACAGACCTGGAACTTGTCCTTGCTCTTCAAAGTATATGGAATCTCCCAGCTTTGAGAAAGATTCAATTCCTGTGGAGGCAGCACAAAGCATCAAATTCTAGCACAGCCGAAAAGTTACTTGTGAATGGCAACTGTCAGAGAGGATAATGGAACCTGCAAGTTAAAATGACAAATTTAGCACACAAAAACTCCAAAAATCTCTTTCACACCTGTTCCATAGCAACACCAAAAAGAGTTATCTGGTGTTCCCCATCCATGGTAGCTTCTGGCTTTGGAACTTCCAGGCCTCTGTGGAAGCATATAAATCATCACTCCGGGCTGTGTAGCCCTTTGAATGCCTAACACACCGTTTGTCAAGGCACGCTCATAATAATCTGCATATGCCATTTCTTTGCTCCATCTAAACAAGTGGCGAGAGACCTAAACATTCGAGCAGATAAATTAAGAATTTGAAGTATGTTCAGGTTGGCAACGCATGAAATTGAAACCAAGTAAAACACAGGAACATGCTGCCGACACCAATTTTTCAATTCTTGGTGCATTAAATCCCAAGGATAGGACAAGGGAGGGAATTGGTGGTCACTTGGCGATACCTTCAGCATGTTATAAGTTGTGCATGATTCTTCATTCTCTGACTGCAATGTGCTAGCTAGTCGCTTTGGATCAGACCTGATGGTGCAGAACAAGGTATTAAGGGACCCAAATTAATGACTATTGTTTTTTGCAATAAATAAGATCAACTTCTTCTATTCATTAGTACCAAAACTCGCCAACTGATGTTCCTCCTGTAGCATAGGCATGAGAAGTGTTGACAATGTCCATGAAGTATGTTCCTATATCCTGGCACACCAATCGGTATAAAAAAGGATAGTAAAAAGAAATTAAGCATTTCCGCTAGAAAAATACTTGGATGTCTCACAAATATTTAAGCCGTCAGCAAGACATTACTACATGTTTAATGTTGTCCCTAGGGAAACCGGATGGGGGGGCAGGTTCAAAATCAAAAGCAAATATGCCATAGAATAGATTATTTTAAACGAATACACAAACTCAGTTCATGAGTAGAACTGAATGGCGAAAAAGGATTCACGTAGCCGATCCTAGTTAAATTTGAGGCAACAACTTTGCTGCTGTTGTATGCACGTTGAACAATAATAATCCACGTAGGAATATAGCAGACATAGGTAGTCAAAATGCTGCTAGACTTCATTAAATGAAAAAGTCATTGTGGTAAGTAGGTTACCCTATAAAGTGCATCACCAGTGACTTCATATCGCATCTGTGATCCAATAACAACAGGGATATGCGTGTTGGCATGGAAACCTGATATGTCATCAGCCTGCAAGCAATAAATGACATGGGATTCAACCGAAAATCCAATGGTCTGATTGTGGAAATCTAGAAGGCAACAACGGCAATATTTTGTTTCCTATAAATGAAAATGGCAATTTTTCGCTAGCCTATTTCACAATGCAAAGCATTAATATGTCAAAAGTATAGATCATTCTGTCACCAAAGTACAAAAAATTTACTTGTACTGCGAGCAAACCAAGGAAGCATGGTTTGTCAAAAAGGTGAGCCAACAATAAATGCTTGGAATCTCCCTGCACGTAGAAGCATATGAAGCCCATGTCAGAAACCAACAGCCATGATTGAACACTGCTCTCTTCAGGAAAAAAGTGGTTGGTCTTTCCGGAGTCAACTGGCGAAAAATCTCCCACAGCACGTTTATGAAGTGCTTCAAGAGCTTCGGTAAATTTGATGACTTACTGTTATCGTGAACAACCTGTAAAGGACATCATTCATTCCCCCAGTTTCTTCATTGAGAGATTGAAAATGTCGTTCCACCGTGTATCTGGCTATAACATTTTGAACACGGTTGTAGAAGTAATCAACCATCCATGTCGTCATTTTAAGAGCTTGAGCATTATCTGCTACAGTATACTGATCCAAAAGACCAGCCAAGATCTGCCAAGTTGACAAGACAAATTGTATATCTGCTTAGACACTTGTTGTGATTCCTTTTTCAGGGGCAATTAGAAGGAAGATTCACCTTATGAATGGTGTAGTATGGAGCCCAGACAGGTTTTATAGCTTCGAAGCGATCAAATAGCTCAGACGGAAAGGCGGAGAGATATCCGTTGCCTATTTTGTTTTGACAGGCAGATAGAGCAGACACTACTGCAGACATTTTCTCTTTGAGAGTGTCATTATGAGTGCTAGCCCACATTTTTGCTGACGCACTCAAGTAGTGCCCTTCAAAACATGCCATAAGGCAAGATTAAATTGCTTGTCATAAGCCATGGATTAGTATCTTGGAAATATAACTTTGCAGTAATGTTTAATTCAGATGCAAACAGATCAATACAGTTGAATTTTGCCAAAAAAATCCATACTTCAGAAAGGAAAAAAATGTTCAGCTAATCAACAGGATTTGTTCTAGTTGATATCCCCACGAGTCAATGCATTATGAATAGGTTTCAAGTCATCTGCAATAAAATGCACACAGACCTTTTGAATTCCAGAGCACGTTCACTAAAGAAAGGAGTGCAGAAGAAACGGTAGATAAAATTGCCTCCCGGCGAGAAAACAGATGGACGAAAAGGTCTGCTTTTAAAGCAGAATGATTAATGAACCAAGGATCAAGTTATCTACGATAGCTAATGATCTGCTCCGTCAAAAAGTAAAAGTGGAAGAGATATAAAAAAGCATAGCATGAATAGTGCGATGATGATTTTTACACTTTCGAAAAAGTGTTTTCAGGGCCCTTTTTAGCATTCATAGAACTTATGGCAAACTCGAACGAAAAGAGAGATGACTAGGAAAAGAATTGTAGGCCTTTTGACGATATGATACATCGGTAAATCAACGACCATCAACCAGAATCACAAACTAATAAAACTAACCTACAAAGTGGCCACGTAGCTCAACGTCAGGGGCCTCCCAGCCACCGTAAGCCTTGCCTGGGGTAGGCAAACCTGCGGTTTTCCTGAAGCTCCAAACGAGTCTATCTACATCCAACATCAGCAAGTACTCCAAATTTGTTTGTTGGGCCTGCCAATGAATTGAACTCGGGTCCAATCTCACATCATGTAGTGATACTTCTTGAAGGAAATCTCCGAGAGATTCAAGGGAAGTTTTCATCTTCCTGTACATCATTGCCCAATCGAACTCATCTTCTTCTCTCAATAATTTTCTGGGTAGCAAATTAGCCCAAGCTGAGTCGTCGGTTGGTGTCAAATGATAGTGTGCAAACATCTCTTCTTTCCAAGTTTCATTCTTTGATGCCAAGAGTTCATATCGCAATGTATGTGATGACAGCTGGGTAGGAATGTTTGTACATTCCTTGGCCTCGATCCCGACAAAATCACGTAGCAGAAACAGAGCAACCATAATCAACAACTTAAAGAGCACCGTACCCTTCATTTTTTGTCTCTTTTGTAGGTTCAAGTGAGCTTAAGAGAAAAAAAAAAAAAAAAAGATCCAATCTTTAGACTAAGGAGACCTTTATAGCTCCAACCCAACTATTGGGAACCAGAAATGGACATTTTAGCAAACCAGCGGATATGCAGGTAATCCAAATTTGAGTAAACGTAAGTCCACTAAGGAACCCACAAAAAAAAAAAAAAAAAAAGACCCAGGAAGCAAGAACTTCAGAAGTAAATAATTGGGGAAGAAACAGTAACTGAAGGCATAAAATCCAAACCTTTTAGCATGACTTATTAGAATTAGAGAGAAGAAAAGACAAAAAGAACTGAATTTGAGTGAAGCGGACAAGAAGGAGAGTTGAAAATTGAACCAAGAACACTCAATTCAAAGCAGGATTAATAAGAAATCCACGAGCGCACTCGTGAAGCCAGTCTATGGACAGAAGGAAGATTCTGAAAAATGCTGCAGTTAATAAGCGCAACAAGGTCTTTACCATCTCGTGAAAGGCAAGAATTGGGTTTCTTGCGAATTAATAAAAAATTGGAAAATTAAAGGCTATGAAGTCAAGCAAAAGAATACGAGTGGTGTGTGGGTGTAATGCAAGACAAAATCAACCAGAAGATATTTACGGAGAAAGAAAATGACGGGGAGAGACGGAGAAGAATCACGGATGCAGAGCTGGCTGCCATTTACGGTTAAGGTAAGGGCGGCTTTAAAATGTATTGGAGGAGGTTAACGTGGGACCGTGGGGGAGATAGGAAGAGACATGACCGAGTTGTGGCGAGAAACGGCCTGAACGTGTGAGAGTTGGGAGACTCCTTCAAATCGATTCCCACCCCCCAAATTTTCCCATTTAGAAACCGAATATCAGCTTTCCATTAATTAATTAATTAATTAATTGATTGATTAAGGAACAATATTGGAAACAAAAACAAAAAAAAGGGAAAAAAATTGAAGGGGAACGGCTTTTGCGATGTAACTTTATATGCTCTTTGCTTTTATTTATTTATTTATTTATTATTTTAATAAAATATATTTTATTTTTATCTTATTTTATTTTAGCTTCGAAGTTTGCTCTGAATCCCCGCAGTGCAGGGATCGCGAGGCGTGGGTCGCAGGTCGCTTTAGTGGGGCCAGCGCAGGAATCTCTGGAATGGTAGTCTCACTCCGTCAGTCAACAATCACTTTACCTAATCCCCCATTTGCTCGGTGGCTTCTATCTCACCGCATTATTTCCCAGAGCGTATGCCTTTCCAGTTTCTTTCTACGTACGGCTCCTTCGAAGCAATACTTTACCCTAAGTCCCTACTGTATACGTATCCCCCCGAAGAATAATTCCATGCAGGAGGAGGGTACCTTCGTAGAGACAAAGAAGCCCAAAGCTACCGCTACTAGCTGTCTCGACGTAATTGCTAGGCGAGCGAGGCGACCCACACTTTTCGGAGAGAAACAACCCGAGAAAAAAAAATGAAAAGCTTTTCGCATAGGAAAATCCTTAGAAAGCAAGGAATGTTTTCGTTCGGTTTCTTCGTGAACCCGAATTATTTTTTTTTTTTAAATTACAAAATTCCAACTCATAACAATTGCGCAATCAATGAAAGAGCCCCCCCCAACGTCGAAGCTGCTTTATATATATATATATATAATTTTTTTTTTTTTTTATAAAAAAGGGTTTCGGTTTCGAAAGAAAATATTAATTTTGGCTTTGCTATTCCCTCTGGTTTCAAGAATAGATAGAAGGCAGAAGGTCACGAGGGCCTGTTCCGATCGTAGAGTCGTCTAATTGATTGTACCGACCAACTTTGCACAGACAGAGGAAGTAATGACCCCCTCGACGCAATCGGTAGTTTCTGTTCCTCTTGCCAGCTACTCCCATTCCCGTCTCTAATTTGGGGTTGGGTAGACGTTAAAACGCAGTCTCTATTAATTATATATACGTGTGTGTGTGAAAATATACGCCCACCACCACGTAGAGAGAGTTACTGGGTAATGGGAATTCAAATTCTTGGTAGCGTAGCGTTGGACCAGACCATTTGTCTCTAACTAGGCGTAGACTGGCGAGAGATGATTTAGTGGAGGAGGCGCGCGTGAAACATGACATGTCGCTTTGCGTACCTTCTCCACCATTTTAGTCCCCCGTTCGGTCTCCCTACCAAAACTGAATTGGCGGGCTCCTTTTTAAGCCTCGTTATTCGGCTAGGCACGACCGTGGAATGCGCCCCCGCACGATAAGCATACGTTGTGACCAATGATACGAAAAGATAATCAATTAAAATGTCGTGACAAATAAGAAACATGGTCGAGACTTGGCTTTCCTATGTAAATTCACACGTTAAGGAAAATGCCAACACATACCTTCTAAGTTTAATTTCCTGAGTTTTGTTAAGGAATTTTTTATACATAAGTGATGCTGTATCGTATCCTATCACCAATAATAATAATTATTATTATTATTTAAAATTAATAATAATTAGAATAATATTTAAGTGAATACTAAATTCATAAATTTTGATATTATTTTTTAATTTAAAATTTTCTTCATTAAATTTATTATTTTTTAACTTACTGAGAATTTATTATTAATTAACTAAATCAATTTATAAGTTATTTATATTTTATCTAATTTTAGAATATATGTTTGCGAATATTTCAACAATTATGATAAGATATATTTTTGTTATTATATTTTATTATTTTATTTACATCTATTATTGGTATACGTATATATTTCAATATATATACATGTATATATATTACCTTTTATTACTTTATTAGTGTTATTAATGAACGTAATTTATCTTTTCATTTTTTACAAGAAGAATTAAGAAAAAAATTAAATATGATATTATTAAATAATAAATTTATAAATTTAATATTATATATTAATTTAAAAACTTTAAATAATAAAATTAATGAATTATTCCTCCTCTCATTTTCGAGCACGGGAGTAATTTGGACCGAGTGGATCGATATCGTCCAAAAGAGGAAGCAAAGGGAAGGGAAGGGAATTCGCTGCTAAGAAAAGGAGAAGAGACTCTCGTGTAACGCGACAAACTATTAAAGGTGTATTTCTCATCATCTTATACTTCTTTTTTAAGCTTTGTAAGAAAGATGCCAGATGGGGGTCTTGGATAAGGATGAGCACAAGAGTGATCGACTTGAAAGCTCAATATATATATATATGTGTGTGTGTGTGTGTGTGTATCTAGGTAAGATTTGAACATCAATGGAGAAGGGTGGATTTGTCGAAGCATGTGGTGGCACAGCAAAGCCACAATACAGGAGAAGCGCACTGGGACGTGGGGCTGTTTAGGATATATTCCATCTATTCTATAGGGGCGAGGAAGCAGGCCGAGGCACCCATTTTTTGTCATATTTAGTTCTTCTGTTTTTTTTTTTTTTAAATTTTATTTGGAAACGAAAGAAAGAAAGATCATTTAATTAACACCATCCTAATCATGTTAAGCCTGCGATGAAGTTGTTAATGCCCGCCAATACAGCCGAGTTACTCAGCATGTTAGTGGTTGGACCAAATGTGCCCATGGCTAGGATGACATCAATGCGGGCCGTTCTTCAGCTGGGCCTACCTTCCTTTCCCCTCTATTCCGGCCATTGATTCGATGCCTCAGTCCTCGGCCCGTGGAAATGGTTTCGGCTGCAGAGAAATCCCCAGCTTCCTTAATTTGCCAAACGCTTTGTCTGATTTCACACAGAAATTGGCCTCTCTTACGTCTAGACCTCTCCATTGTTTTATTTTATTTTTGGTTTGAATCCATTCTGAATTAATTACTAGAAATTTTTAGTTTTCTACTTGCCATCTCCAATGTTGCTGTGAAACATAGGAACTCAAGTCATTTTCTCGGAAAATCAATCTTATAGAAAAATTAATTTCCCAAGATAAAACAAATTGACCCTTATACATTTCACAATAGAGCATACGGAGTAAGAGTCAGTGCCCAGGCATCGTATGCATACGGACATCAATGACAAGAGAATCTAGTGTGATTATGAAGCCCCAAAATCTCGCTCGTCTCACTCTCCGAAAATTATTAATATTCTACTTTACCGAAAGATGGAAACAACAAATGATTAGATTTCAAGCCGAGCCTAGGTGGGTCAATTGCAAAAAGGCCCAGAGTATAGCAACAAGTATGGATTGAGGCCTATGTTATTGCCATCCATCCAGGCCGATCATCTCACGGATGATTTGGATTTAGCCTCTCGCCGGCTGTCCAATAACTCTCTACCATTACAGGTGGTCTTCAATTCCTGGATCAAGAACAAGATGCAGGTGCCCAATTCTTATTATTATTACTATTATTTTCTTCTTTCTTTCTTTCTTTCTCTGTCTCTCTCTCTGTTTTTTTTTTTAACGATCTGTGTGGGTCAGCCATCCTTGCGCCCATGATTGAGTTGTATTGTACGGGCTCTAAAGCCTAAACCCCACTCATTAGGGAAGGGTTATTGGCGTGACTGAGTTACCTAAAGGTGCAAACTTTCTGGATGCAGCTGAATAATGTCCACGAGTATTTTTCTAAATATCGTTCGGAGAGGGACTTTCAGGCCTCCAAGATTTAGGAAGCTTAGTGATTAGCGAGACCATTTTGGCTCTCGGGGTGTATTTGAGCTTAATACTCTTTGAGAATAATATCGAATAACTTCGGGAAGAAGACGAATGAAATCGAAAAGAAGAAAACGACGTTGATTTTGAATATTATATATGGAGGTTCGATGCAAATGCAATATGATTATTTATTAACGATTCTTTTTCATGATCCTGACCCGAGGCTTTCGGAGCGATGAAGTAAAAAGGGTAGGTATGCTACGTACTCGGAGAGACATTGCTTAAAAATTTAGCAATCTTTCTTCGAACCTTATCCTTGCCTTAACGCCATCTCCAAGCGAAGGGCCGCGATTCGAAGACAACTACTCCTGGCATGTTTTGATCCCAACATTTAAAATAAAATAAAATAAAAAAGAAAAAAATAAGAGAAATAAAGCTCAGTTCACACGTCAGCATGGCATAAATATTACTAA